>JASCZW010012834.1:0-27307 GCA_034211315.2 Aedes japonicus
GCCAAAAACGTATTGTGGGCCCGTAAGCAGATACACTTACGCGTAACCCAAAGCTACAGGGGTCTAAAGAGAATCTCCTTCCAGAAACAAGTTCGCAGAAACCACACCAAAACCGAGCCCTCGCCAAGTAAAATGTCCCACTAGATGGGGAGAAGAGCCCGCCCTCTTTTCACGAAATGTTAACAACAGGAAGTTGGCAGTCCCACTCTTCCTATCCAATTCGCTTCAATCGGGTGCTCTGATGGTCCCTCCCTTTATCCCAACATATAGTGTTATATAATATATGTCAAAAAGCAAAGAAATAAATATGATTTGCTTACCTTGATTTAGAAATCATCTTACCCTGACGCTAAAGATTATGGTACTACTTACATTTGTTATAAAGCATATGGTATATTCTTAATAATTCCACACTACCACGCTCGCCCGTGGCATAAGAGGAACATACAATTTCAGTGCTGTCAATCTATTTCTATAAACATGCTTCAATAAACTATCGTAATGTTCATGCTTCATTAGTTCATTCTTATATATATATATATATATATATATATATATATATATATATATATATATATATATATATATATATATATATTTTTTTTTTTTTTTTTTCAAATAATTTAAGTGGTCTTTGTCGAATTGCGTTTTCTTTTAAGCAAGTCCCCCGTGGTTTTCTTTTTAATCCTTACTTGAGAGCTTTTTAGTGTTTATATTTCCCAAATTTGAATTTTTTCGTAGCTTTACTGCTATCTTCAGAAGACTCCCCATCAGAAATTTCGCTCCATTCTTCTCTATATAATTCTTCGGCTTTTAATTTAAGATTATTTTTATCTCTAGCTAACTGCTTCCAATTTTCCTCATTCATTTCATTATATCTATTGAGATCCTGACGCAATGAGTCCTTCCATGTCATACTAGGTCTACCCTCCTTCTTTTTCTTAAATTTAAGTTTGTATGCCAACTTTATAGGATGCCTATTTTCTCTTCTTAGAATATGGCCGTAGTAGCTAATTCTTCCTACTCTAGCTCTTCTATTTATAGTTTTTCCTTCTAGTAGTTTTCTAGTATTAAATTTTAAATTTTCAGGTTTCTTACAGTGAATAAAAATGGTTTTTAAAATTAGTTTCTCATAATTCGCCATTGACACTCTGCTTTTTTTGGTAAGTACACCTACTTTTGTTCCATATAAAATGGCAGGTGCTAGCACTGTTTTGTAGATAAGTTTTCCTAATGTCCACGAAGGTTTAAATTGTTTAAAAAAACTAACCACTGTTCTACTTGTCTTAAATGTATTTCTGCATCTTAACCTGTTTGTAGATTTTCTATCTAATGTTGAGGTAATACAAACTCCTAGATATTTTATACTATCATAAATAAATTACCTTTGAGCCAAAAATCGCCAATTCCTCGTCCTTTTGAGAGCGGACGGAAATGCTTGATAAGTGATACCTAGAGCTCAGAATAGGTCATAATCATATACAAAAATACGACATTCACAAACAAAAAAGCATTTTCACAAATTAACATACTTTTCAATTTGCTAATTTCTATTTCAATTTTTAATTTTTTTTCTTTTCAGTTTTCAATTTTCAAAGTTCATTTCTCAATTTTAAATTTTCAGATTTCAGTTTTCAGGCTTATTTCTTTCACAATTTTCTTATTGTTTGCTCTCAACTCAGTGTTCCTAATGCACTTCCACAGTTAATAATTAAGAGCTTTCGATGGTACCATTTTTGCATTGGTATAATTGTGTGGCAAGTGCAATCATACTCTATGCCCGCAATCATACCATATAACAAAAATTCCATGACCAGACCGGGAATCGAACCCAGCCACCTCCAGCATAATGTAGCTTTGTAGCCGCGCCTTTACCGACTGTGCTCAGCGAGAACCTCAGTTTCCAGTTATGAGTTTTTTATTTTGAGCATTCAATTTACAACCATCCATTTTAAATTTTCCATTCAATAAGTATTGACTTTATTAATTTTCAATTTGATAATTTTTTTTTTTATTGCAAATTTAAAATCACGTATAACTTTTTTTTTTAAATCTTATTTCCTCTTTTATATTTTTAATGTCTAAGCATCTCACTTCTTAGTTCCTTAATCGTATATTATGTTTCTTATATCTCGATTAAAGCTTTCTTGTTCTTGTTTCTCAATTCATTTGATTGTGGTGTATCCTGTTTCTTTTTTTTATTTTTTACTAATCATTTTCTCTTACATGTTTCTTTTTTCGTACATCTTAATTCATATATTTTATTCATTAAAACTTGTTTTATTTTTTGTTGCGGATCAAGCAATAATTCATACTTAGGATCGTAAATAGCAGCAACCGGAGCCACTTAGATTTTTTTTAATTGTGTTCATTCCTAACTCAACAATTTTTCTTGTCACTCGTTCAATAAAAACCGTCATATTTAGTCAAGCCTTGTTTCTTTTTAGAAGCTGTGAAGAAGTTTGGACCTCACATTTTTTTCGTGTTTCATATAATTTATATCTTATTTATTGTTTCCTAGTTCTCATATTTTTTGGTTTTCAGTTCGTTTCTAATTTTTCTCACGTCTATTTCTTATTTATCATCACCTCGTTCTTACTTCTATGTCTGGTTTCTATTTTTTTTTCAGCTAATTGTGTACATTATGATTCTAATTTCTTATTACTTATTTTATAATTCAAAATTTTTCCTTACCTTAAACTTTCTTCTGGATGTTCTTATTTTTTTAACACATCTAAAACCGTAACTTCTATTTATTATTGCTTATTATTGATTCCGTATGACTTATTTTTTTCCAAACTTGAATTTTTTTCAACTTGTTTACTTGTATTATTTTTATATATGTTTTTATCGAATAGCTCTTAGTCTGAAAAAACTACCTTCTTTCTTATTTCATTTGTATTTTACCTATCTCTTATATCATTAAGCTTAATTCTCATTTTTTTTTCATTATGTTTCATATACTATTTTGCTTATTTTTGGTTTTAAGTTTATTATTCCTTGTTCCCATTTTGTAATGTGTTATTCTTAATATCCACTAATTTATTGTATTTCCTTTTATTTCTAGTGCTTATATCGTTTTTATTATTGCCTCTGTTTTATTTGTTGTAAATTGTATCTTGTTTTTATTGCTTATTTACCACAAAACTTTGCTTAATTCCCACAAACTCATTCCTTATTGCTAACTTTTTATACCTCTCTGATTATTTATAATTTGAAATTCATTATTCCTTGTTCCTTTTCCTCGTTTCTTAATCCATTTTTTTTTTATTTCTTTTTTCGTGTTTCTTCAGAATAACAAGCATCCGCAAAGCCTTAATGTTTTTTATTTCTTGTATCTCAAATCTTATGCCCTATTTTTTATATGATATGTAATGTCGCTTATCTTATTGCTTAGTTAATATTTCTCAATTCTCATTGCTTATTTTTCACTTCTTATTTGTTATTGCTTATTTATTATTTATCTTATCTTATTTCTTATATCTTGTTTCCTAAGTCTTATTCTTAATTTCTCATTTCTTATTACTATTTTCTTAATTCTAATAATATTTCCTATTTCTTATTTACTATGCCTTATTTCGCATTTCTCAATTTTTATTCCAAACCTAAATATACTCTTCTTATTTCTTAAATCTGATATCCTATATATTTTATATGCATCGTTATTTTTTGTGTTGCTTATTTCTTACTTCGCCTTAACATTTTTTTATTTTTATTTCTTATATCGTATTTCTTACATCTGATATTTAATTTCTTATTCATTATCTCGTATTTCTGAAATCTTATTTCTTATACCTTTAAATTATTTTTATTTCTTAAGTCTTATATCTTATTTCTTATATGTAACTGATTTCGTATCTCTTATTTCTTGTTTCTCATTTCTCCACTCTGAGTTTTTATTTCTCATTTTTCATATCTCTTTTTTTAATTTCTTTTTCTTGTATCTTAAATTTTATGATTTTTTTCTTATTTCCTATTTCTTATATCTCATGTCTTATTACTTTTGTCTTATTTTTTTTATTTCTTTAGTCTTATTTGTTATTTGATATTTTATATGTTCTGTGTATTATTGCTTACCTTTTGGTTTGAATTCTTTATTTCATATTTCTTCTTGCTAATCTCATATTTCTTTTTTCATAATTCGTATTTCTTATTTCTCATATCTCATGTCTTATTTCTTATTTCTTATTTCTTATTTTATAGTTATTTTTCCTTATATCTTTCTTATTTTTTATTTTTTATTTCTCCTTTCTTATTTCCAATTTCTTTTTTCTTATGTTTTATTCCTTGTATCTCATCTTTTATTTATTTTTTCTCCTTTGTAATTTTTTTGCCTCATTCGTATGTCTTATTTTTGATTTCTTATGTTTGTTTTTTTCATGTATACATATTTCTAATTTCTTGTTTCTTATTTTTTATTTCGTATCTATTATTTATATACCATATATTAAATGTTGTTATTCTTATTTCATTTATCTTATTTAATTATTTCTTATGCCTTATTTGTTGTTATTTCGAATTTTATACGTTCTATATATTCTTGCTTATTTCTTATTTTAAATTCTTATTTTCGTATTTCTAATTTCTAACACAGTGATGACACAATCATCCCCCTAGTGAGATTTAAGGTGATAAAAGCGGAAAATTGATAAAATTGGCTTTTTTTGCTAGTGTTCAACTTTGCTTACATTTTTCTATATGCCTATCGTGTGTGGGTTCGCTTAGCATAACTGGTTGTATTATTTGGTTCATTGCAGTTCTTGATTCCTCTTCAACTTTGTAAATTATTGTGTGCTTCCATCTGATGTGTATGCTTGCGCTTTACTGGAAATCAAACAAGATCATTCCAGTGTCTTCGAATTCGTAGTGTTTTAGGCTCTGGAATTGTCACCAAACAAACACACACACACAGACACACACACACACACACACACACACACACACACACACACAAACAAACAAACATACACACACCTTTTGTCACCAGAATCTTTTGAGAAGAGATAACACCAGCACTTGTACTGGTTTACCCAATTCATTCAACAGTTCATCCACGTTTGAATCTTTCCTTGTTTGTAACTTGTGCAGTGAACAAGATGAATAACAGAAGAGTAGAGAAAAAAAATTAAAAACATGAATTCGACGTATCCGAACGTGTCGCTTCCAACCTGGCAAGGCAACAGTAGACTGAGCACACTTGAAGGGAACGCAACTCTTGCCCTTTTCAAGGTATCAGAAAGAGTAAATTTCCACACAGTGCAGTTAGCCATCTAGTTTAAAGTAAGGTTTATGGAAGACTATCAACTTATGGAAGACTATCAATTGAACTTTGAAGTTTTCGTGGAAGAAAAATTCTTTAATATTACATTGCCTGCAGTCTCATATGAAGACAAAGTTGGGTCAAAAACTTGATTGGGAGAGGACAAAATCGGGGCGTTATGAAATAGGATCTCCACTGTGTCATTTTATACTTCTTAATTTCTTCTTTCTTGTTTATATATTTTATTTCAATTTGATGGGGGGATTCATGTAGGTTCTATTTTGCTACAATGGCTCAAATTTTCTTATATCTCATTGCTTTGTCATTTATCTTGTTTCTTTTCCGTGGTTCTTATTTCTTACTTCACAATTGTATTTCCTCAACACTCGCTTATTGTTTCTTACTTCTTATGCCTCATTTCTTTTTCCATTATTTTATTAAAATTTGTTCTGGAATTTCATTCAGGTTTTTTTTTATCATGTTGCCTTAAATTTGAATTCGTGTTTCTCAATTTTCAATTCCCATTTTTCATAAATTAAATTTTATTTATCTGTTCTTGATACTTATTTGCATATTTTTTTATTTATATTTCTGATATATTTCTGATATTTGATTTCATTTTCCTTATTGCTTGTTTTATATTTATTGTTTCTTATTATTTATTTCGCATTCACGATAACGTATAGCTTCTATCGTATATTTATTTCATGTTCCTGGTTTGTTATATCTTTTTTTTTATAATTATCAATTCTCTTAATTATTAATTATTATAATATATAATTCCTTATTTTACGTGAATAAAATTTTGTTTCTTACTTCTTATTCCTTATATCATATTTCATTTTTTATTCCTTATTTCTAATATCTTCCCTCTTGGTAATCATTTCCTATTCATAATTTCTTAGATTTAATTTCGAGTTTTTTATGTTCGTTTTTCTCGAATTTTATTCTTTATTCGTTTTTTTATTCCTCGTGTATTGATTTTCATATCTCATTGTTTATATTTATCTCTTATTTTCTTCCTTTTTTTAATTCATAAATTATTTTATACTTTTTATTTCTCATATCAGCATACAATATTTTATTTCTGTTTTCGTTTCCTATTTCTTTTTAATGTTTCCTTTACATCATTTTTAATCATTTTTTCTTCAAAACTTTGCTCTCATATGCAGTTTTCATAACTTATTTTCTATGTTTCATCTCACCTTTCTCATTTGTTACATCTGTAATTTATATCTTATTTGCTTTTTTTTTTATTTCCTTATCCTAGATTCGTGATCCTTAATATTGGTTTTATTTTGGTGATTTCTTATTCATAAATTTTTTATTCTTAACTGTTATTTTTCATCTCACATATTTAATTGCTTGTTTCTTGTTCTATATTTTTTCCTATATTGTTTGTTCATATTTCTTTCCAATTTCTTATTTCAATTTATTTCTCTTTGATAGTTCAAGGGAGACAATGTCCCATCCCTGGTTTGGCTAGCTTCGTTTTGTGATCAGTTTGACCAAAGGTCAACTAAAGTGGGCTTCAAATGGTGAGTTGACAACTTGGCAGGAGGGTGCGACCGACCTCTGGTCCTCACAAGTTCCTACCTCACGCCTCCACGAGTCATATGATCACAAAAGACTGCCAGCTGAAACATGGAGACGCTGGTTGGCGTAGCCTGGGCAATGTTGTCAATCCGACAATAGCGAAGTGAGGGGTGCGACCGGTACATCATATCATAATTTTCCATTCTCATATCTTTCAGGTCTTCCAGGTCGTCAGGTATTACAAAATAATTTAAAATTTAAAATTCTTTTTTTCATGGCGGTCATACATTGCCTAAATTTTCTGGTTCATAATGGATGCGCAAGTTTGTCTACAATTGCAACAAAACAGCAGTCGGCACACATGTAATTTTCAATTCATATTACAATATACCGTCACTATATATTTTATCTTATAGGACATTGTTTATTCATAGCCTAATTCTGTATATTTCATTACATGTATTACGCCAGAAAGGTAAATTTCTCTCAGGTACCATACAGTTTAGGAGAGGAGGTCTTGCAGTTATAGGATGATCATCTTCTGGTAGAAGCAGCAGTAAGAATGAGGATCAATTTTCAGCTGTATCTAGCACCGTCGGAGTGGCCTTCTCGAAAGTAGCAATGGATGTATATATAGATGTGTAGATACTAGTATGTGTTATTATATGATGCATGTTTTTTACAAGCTCTAGCATATTTTCATTAATAGAAATGTTGACGACTCTCTCGACCGCTCAACCTTTAATTCCTTCATTATATTTTCCATTAAATGGCGTAATATGACCTTAACATTTCAGTACACGATCATCAACTACTATTTGAGCGGTTCAGAGGAACACAGCTGTTCATCATTATTAATTGCATATCATACATATAATATTATGGAAGAAGTAATAAAATAATTAATAAAATTTTAATTGCTTCAGTTTGGTGATCCGGCCGGTATAATTATTTTATTAAATTATATCAAATAATAATCAAAATTAATAAATGCTCTTCATTCCAGAAGGTTACATATCTATATGTCATGATTAAATACGTAATAATATAATATTATGGTTTTATATACAATTGAATGCATTATTGATATTTATACCTCAATGAATAACAAGATGACCTTCACATTCCAGAGATACAGTCACCCATCAGTGATACAAAGTGGTACGAAGCTGCATATTATTATTACTGCCTTAATATTATTATTTCAGCAGGTTAATTAATTTAGTTTAACATGGTTATCATAGGCTCGTGAACTCCAACTATTACATAATTTAACTAAATATCCTTATATAATTTTTGCTCTACTATATAATCATATATAACATATTATTATTACATTACATCTATATTTATATAAATATAATAAATACTGGGTTGGGAGGGAGCACCAGGGTATCATTCAAGCTGAAACTGGACGATGGTTTGATTGACTGCCTGAGTCTAGGAGGGAACAAACAGTATCATTTCTTATCCTACCGATTCGAGTGTGGTGCTGCGAGTTCTACTCCAACAGTTTCAGGGAGAGTGACGCGCCCTTCTTAACAAGCCATCCTGTAGAAAGCTTAATGAGTATTGCGAATTGTGTTATTCGATTTGTTGGATCATATCGTTGGAAGGAGATTCTTAATTTCCCGTGGATTTCGTGTAAGTGTCTCTGCTTACGGGTCCACCCCTCCGTTTTTGGCCCTTCATACAGCGATAGTGCGAATTCAGATCGGTGGCCCAATTTGATCTTGCTGTTAAGTGGAGCTGCATCCAAGCCAAGGGCTAGAGGGGATGGTGGCTACCATACATACATACACATAGTTTGACCAAAGGTCAACTAAAGTTGTAAAAACCGTCTATCGGCGGGAAAGGAACACACACGTCCGTTAAACTAATCTGTTTCCAAAATTGAACTCGTCGAATAAAACGAACTTTGAACAGTTTCTAGTGTAGTGGCACACTGGTACCATTGCGCAATCTGGCATGCAGGGAATCACCAACAGCATCGATTAAAGTGAGCAGCTGCCCAGATGGCAATCTTTTACGTTGGCTCTATGCAGCCCCAAGGGTTAGAAATGAGTATGTAATTGGTGATAATAAGCAAAACATTGAACGTAAAAATATTGTCAATATATAGAAAAGTTTGATGTTTACTTTACATGAAAAGTACTAAGCCTTCACTGTGATGGAAGTGTACTATCTAGAAAATGTAAGCGCATGTTAACTAGTTATATGAGTTGTTGAAGAATAGAATGATGAGGGAAGAATATTAAACGTACGAAACACATCGAAGACGAATCAATTCCAGATCTGATATTTTTTATCCCCCCTAGAATCAATTCACCCAGCCTAAAACCATACATGGCACATTGGCAGATGATGTAAACACGCTTCTTCGCACTGCCGCCGTCACTTTTTGAACAGTCCAGGCAGGAGCAGAAATGCTCATTCGTAACCACTAAACGGTGCACTCGTTAGGCCGCACTATACCTGTGCCTTTAATTAAATTAAATTATCGATCCTCGCGTGGGCAATTAATAATGCACAAAATCAACAGCTTTACACACGAATATGTACAACGAGTGGCTCAGAAGAGAACGTGGGGCTACCCTTTACCGAGAGTCCGTAATCATCTAAATCTTGCAACTGTCTGGTTTCTGCCGTGCAAACATTCGCACGCGGTATATGTTTCTATTAATTAAAATCTGTTCTTCAAATGTTGAGAAATTACACTTTTCACGCTGAAGGTAATTTTATGCAACGGTTTCTAAACGTTTTATTGCAACCGATCAAAACTGCTCGTCCCGGAGGGGACATCAGCTATTCATTTTCCGTAGGAATGAAAACTGCAATTTGACGGCTCTTTCCCTCGGTAGAAGAGAAAAACGCTTGTCTCTATCGTTTTTTAGATACTTGCACTGGACAGATGGACAATACCATTTGTTCTGTCTTGGTGTTGCCGCTGTTTGTAAGCTGTCCAAGTTTCTGCACATGTAAACAAAACTACATTAAAACATGTATTAACACTTTCACCTACGCATCGTGTAGTCGTCAAAGGCAGCGTGTTTCTTCTTTCATGTTCACATCGGTGGGTGCATGCAGAAATGTTTGTGATCACCGCCCACCAGCCAAACTATGTACAACCTGGACAATGGTGAGTACTACACGTGTTGCACGGGAGATCCTTTGGCCGTGAGGGATTGGATTTGGATTGGATTTATTATCGATTAATCGAGAAATGTTGTTTAATTTGAAGCAACATCAATTACATTTTACAGACTAAAATTGAATTCCTTTACCAATTCCACACTACAGACCATTGGGCACAATCATATCATTGCTGTGGCGGTCGAAAGATATTTTATCAGTTAACAAGTGGAAATCCGGCAAAATGAACCCCTTCAGATAAGACGGAACTAGCAGATCAATGAAAATTCCAACCGCCACGAACTCTTAGATATTGCAGCCTGCCCACTCGATGACAAAACAATTCAAAGGGGTTCAAGCTTTGAAAGGGAAAACAGGTGAAATGGTGCTTGGCAGCTATGTTGAATTGAAGCACATTAGAGGAGAACAATGAGATAGAGATGGAAACGTTTCACCCTTGCATTGTTTGAATTTGAGTAGCATTGATCAAAGGATCGTGCAAATCTGTTGCTGTGAGGAGGAAAAGTAATTCAACCTGACCTTTTGAAGTGAGATGGTGGTAGGAGGGAAGCGATGAATAATCGTTGGGTTTCAACAATTGCGTGTGTTTCGATAATAGAAGGCCGTGCTTTCGAGCGAAGAAGGCGCTTTCCCTCGCCTCACCGAATGAACATTTTGAAGAAAATTTAGCGAGTTTTCGACAGAAGTTAATATCAAAAAGTATCAAAAGTGTTTCTAAAAGTGTTTTGCTCAGTGTTTTACCTGGGGAGTTTCGGATCACGGTCGGCTGGCATCTTAAGCAACTATCTGATTCAATTATTTTGTGTAGTTGCATTGAAGTCAAACAGAAATGTTGGAAGCCACGCTAAATAAAATGCATAATTTTGAATAATGTGGTTAGCAAATTGCTCTCGGTGTGGGTCTCAAAGGATGATTTTCTCGATTCCTTTATTTATTTGATCCTATAGACCTATTAGCATAGACCATCCCAGAATGGAAGGACACATCTTCAGTTCGTTAAAGAACGTGTGTTTTTTTCATTTGTCAATTTTTATTCTTACGTATGGTTTCTCAACTTTGTTAAGTAACAGTGCATGAAATATTTTTGATGACTTTTTCATGTATTAGCAAGTGTTCGAACTATTCCTCTAACGTTCTTCGTAAATTTCCAGAAAGATTTATTAGCAACGATATTAGCTGTTCTTGTCCAATCTTTTTTAAACTTTTCCACTATGTCAGCTGATTGAACATGTTAACGAAAATATTTTTTAACCAGGGCCCAAAATCTTCGATCGGACGAATTTCAGGACATTTTGGCAAATTGTTTTTACACCCAGTAAAATGAATCAAGGAAAATTAAAGTCTACTGCTTGCATATTGGATTGAAATGTTTTGCTTCAATAAGAAGATAAGGCTTTGTGCACAAATTACGTAACGCATGAAGGGAGGGGGGAGGGGGGTTGAGCAACCGTTACTTATTGTGGCATATGGGGGAGGGAGGGTTTTTAAAATCGTTACGTAACAAAATAACCAAATTGAAAAAAAAATTAAAAGTGAATAACCAATTTGCATCAATTAAATTTCCTGTCTGCCAAGCAAAGTAGCAAGTAGCAAGTAGAAAAGTCTGTTGAGGTGGCAGATTCATCCGTGCCTTGACCTACCCCGCAGTGGGATATTAGGCAAAGGTAACGTCCTTGGTTCGAGAACTACTTTACCCATGCCCTTTCGCTCAATTTTCAATACTTCTATTCTATTTTCAACCTACCGTACACTGACGGAACTTTCAACACTTTCTCTTCGTAGCTTTCATTCTAGCAAACATTACTGTCCACTCTTGGTGACTCATTGTGATGAGCGAACAACTCCTTCTACATCAAGTAGAAAAGGGTTAATTAATACTAGTTGAGAACTAGGTTTAAAAATTCTGGAAAAACACCACTTTCAATAAGTCAAATGAAAGGTTTCAATCTATATTTTGAAGAAAAAAAATTCGAAACTGAGCCAAAACTTTGTTTTTGTATTATTAATGAAGTTTGCCATAACTGGTACACTGCACCAATTATCGCCATAGTTTTAAATTTTGGTTCCAATTATTGCCAATCGTATGTGTTTTTTATGGGAGTGGCCATGATAGAAACACATTAATGGTGCATCTGAAATTTTATGAAAAATAGATTAAGTCTATCTTTTGATTTCCGACCAAATTCTAAAGCTTCGATAAATGGAGACGTAGACTGAAAATTAATTTTCGTTAATTAGCTTTCACTCGTTTCGTAAACATGGATTTTGCACATAGAACAAATGTCTCGTAAATTAAACGAAACATTCATATTTCTGATCTTCTAACAAAACGCTACATTATACCTTTTTTGTACAATGCACAAAATAAATTTCGTGGAGAGCAAAATAACTCCTCGTGGTTGCCTTTTTTTAAATATATTTTGAGCCGATAAAGTAGAACTTTCAGTCGTTTATGAAACCACCCAAGAGTCGTTTCTTTGTTATTGGTGACAAATTACTCGTAGCTATTTGTATTGTTTTGAACGAATGTTCTTTTTGTGCCAACAAATGATTTGTGCTTTTGGCAGTTGCGCGTGTGCCTTTTGATACGAAGGAAGTTTCGTAGAAAGTCGAAACTAGTTTCGTTGCAGAAAACAACGGAAAGATTGTACCTTCGATCGTAATATGACCGAAAATTAATTTTCAGTGTACTATTAAAATGTGATCTACTAAACGGTTTTTTGCGTTACGTAATTTGTGCACAAAGCCTACCCTAGAAGCACACTTGTTGCCATTCGGTTGGGATAACATAGATATGACTTGCTAAGTCATAATCAAGTTACTACAACTAATTAAGACCATAGTGTGCTACTTGGGTAAGTTCATTTGAAAATGAAATACCAAATGAATAAGTACTATATCAAGCAAAACATAACTGGATCAAAAGGTCTGATCGAAGATCAAAAAACTAATTTTCATTTTAAAGTAATGTTTGGCAGTTTCTAATTCGCTGGAAGATTTTTAAATGAGTATTACTTTGCCGAACTCTGAACGTTGGCAGTGAATAAGATATATAACTATATTCCCGGTTTATTCTCTGTACAGAGATACACAGTAAAATTATTCAAATTTTGGCACCGATTTAAACCAACAGTAAGAATGCTGTTGGGATCACTCACAAGTATGGGTGGTATATTTCAGAAGAATACAAAAATACGTCAAAAAATCGCGTCTGGCACCGAGGAGGGTTTAAAAAAAACCTTTTGATTTACGAGTCGGTAAGTCTATTTTATGAACTAGACCAGCCTCCCAATCGATAGTAGGCTAACCGTCGAATTCGTCTATTGGGGGCTAGAGTGTCGGACTCGGACCAGTGAAAAAACAGAACTCTGATTTTTGGGTTCTATGCCTCCATGTCCTCAACCGACTTAATTCCATCTCGAGCCTTCAGCCGTTCCCCCGGCACTATCTGTTGACAAACCTTCTTGGCGGTGGCATTTTCATTTGACGCTCCGCTGCTGGCATTCTTGCTCCTACTTTCACTCCGCTTTGCTTGGCTACTTCGGTATCACTCCTATTTGCCATTGTTCTCCTGCCGTTTCTTCGCTTCTCTTCGTCTCTCTCTGACTCTCCTCAGCGATGGAGGTGGTCCACCAGTTCCGGTGTGGGATACGTCCACACTGGTGGTGCCCCCACTACCAACGGATATCGCAGGGGAGCACAGTCTTCGTATCCGAGTTGTAGAGTTTGTCCTACAGTTCCGGTTGGGGATGATGGTCGCACTAGCGCACAGTGGCACAATTCTGAAAAAAGACGGTCAAAAACATTTTCACCCTTTTGTCATCATTTTATCGTGTAGGTGTCTTCACAAGAGTTGCTTAAAATGTCATTCCACATTTTTTGAAAAAACACGCCTAACCTTTCATAAGGTCATAACTACACTTTCAAATTCTAACTTTTTCCAGCTTCGAGATAACGGGTTGTTGTCTTGAACAAAGTTGTAGAGCAAGTAGTTTTAAGAAAAGTTGCTGAAGACTTTAAGTTTCTAGAGCCTAACGTTAAAGAGATATAAATGGTTTTCTTTCAGCACTACCTTAAAATTGTTTTTTTAGATAATTTGCACTTTGTTCAAATTTGACGATTTCAATATGTTCTAAAATATTGTAGGAATTATTAAAATACACATTTTTGCTGAACAAAACAATGCTCTCTGATGACCACATTTTGATATGTAGTGATTGAAGTGTCTGTATGACGTCATAATCAACCGCCTCAAAATGGGTGGGCGGGTCCTGGCGGGGTCTAAAACAGATTGTATTTGAAAAATTATGTTATAAACAAGTATTCTTGAAATTTTCAGCGTTGGGTACCAAAGGGTACCTAGTAAAATGTCAGTTTGACGTCTTTTTTTAGAATTGTTCCACTGTGTAGCGGGGCCCTACATACTCGAAACACTTCTTCGTTCTTCTCCAATTGCATGAAGAATCGAGTGCCGAAGTCGGTCTGACGATTCCGGTTGAGCAATGACCTCCTGGTTCATCGACCCGACGTCAAACACATTGTCCTCTCTCCTTACGTCTGACTTTACTCTGCTTCTCTCGTTCGCTAATCACTTCTCCACTTTAGTTGCAGCTCGATTAGAATGCTTGTGACTATCGACAGTGTTCCACATGCTTTCATCCCGACACATTTTCTCAGCTATGTTGTCCACGCTCACATCCGGTATCTCCCTTTGAACAGCCGCAAATCTAGGGCATTCAAAAACTACATGCTTCGGTGTTTCCTGCACGTGCTCACACTCCGGGCAGAAGGGTAACGCAGCATGAACACACCGATGCAGATTTTCCGAAAATAGCCCTGGCCTGATCGCAACTGCGTCAGGCCATGCCTGCTGTTCACCCACGCCGACACGCTAGGAATGAGCCGATGGGTCCACCTTCCACTATCCGTGTTTTCGTACTCTTGCTGCCATATAGTCAACGATTCAGGACTAACCCTCTTCCTCCTCGGCCAGGGTGATGCAAATTCAAGTAATTCAGGCGATAACGCATACTGCCTGCTTCGAAATTGTTCTGTAGGCGCTTGCGACATGCATTGCCATGAGCCGGGACGTATTGTTCAGCTTCCCTCTATTCCACTGCATTTTCAATGCTGCAGCTCAGACTGGGACTCCATACCTCAATTTCGAATTTGCCACACTCGCCACAATACGCCACCTGCTGCGCCTCGCGTTGACAACCCTCTCCGCCTTGTCACAGACATAGTCTGCATGGGCGTTAAAATTGAAACGGTCGTCAACCATCACTCCTAGATTATTCAGTGCACGCATTGCATGCCCTCCTACGCTGATTTGGACATGCTGAACCGCCTTCTGGTTGCTGACCAGAACTACCTCCTACCATTATGTGTAACGCTTTGATGATGGCCTCCCAGCAAGCCCTGTTGAAAGCGTTTTTAACGCCAATTCTGCTGCCCTTTTTGCGATCTGAATGATTGTTCGGATTGCGTCTACCGTCGAGAATCCTTTTCTGAATAATTGCCTTTTAGATAGACCTTGCTCATCGTCAACCTGTTAAGGATGATCCTTTCCAGTAGCATGCCGAGGGTATCCAGCAGGCATATGAGTCTATACGATTCTGAATCCCCTGGCTGTTTTCTTGGTTTCGGCCGCAGCACCAACTTCTGGACTTTCCATCTGTCCGGAAAGCAACCTTCATCCAAACATTTCTGGAGCGCCGTTCTGAACATGTCTGGAAATGATCGGAAATTCATGATTCGCGGTTTTTAATGCAACGTTGGGTATTCCATCCAGACCGGGAAGGCCGCAGCGCTTCATTTGAAATCTGAATCTCTCTGACACGTGTTTCTTCTGCTTCGTCGTATGTTGTACTGCCTTGAGATGCATAGTTGACGTAACCACCATCGGTATGATTGTTGAGAAAACGCGTGTTTCCAGGTTTAAGCTGAAATGCAATGTATACCAACAATTATGGGCAAATTTTCTGTCCATTTGATGAAGTTTTACTAATTAAAGTGGGCCAGCAAGATAATAAGAATAGTTTCATTTTTTTTATCATCTTTTAAACGCATACGCCAACTTATGCGAATAAACAGGCATATTACTGAACATTTATTCTCATAGTTTGGCGTAAAAACCAGGCTACTATTTTCTGAATAATTTGTCGTCGCTCTCGCCGATTGGCTTCACGAATACCAACGAAAAGTTTCAACCAGCATAGCTCCCATTTGATTTTGACGATATCTACCATCGGACTTATCAGTCCAGAAAATGTTCGACTCTTTCAAAGAACGTCAGTTGGCGAAAAAAAGCAAGAATGTTGCAGTTACAGTACTGTAAGGTGTTAAGAGACCTGGACATCAAATTTACCCAACTGGGGCATGAAGAGTGCGAATGTTGTCAAGCCCATCGTGTTCATGAAGAGTAGACAGGGCACGCTGCTAAAGCTGATGATAAAGGGTGTCCACGATGAAATTGCCACACTATGAAATTGCTCTTACTTTTTAACCTTTGGGTGGAATTTAATGAAAATTTGGGTGGATTTAGTTCATAGTGCATTATTGACATCCTGCAAGTTTTAAAGTCCTGTGATTAAAACTCGCGAAAATGGAGTCGAAAGAACAGCTCGTGCGTGATAAAATCTTGCGCATTCATCACGAGAACAAGGATCTCTCGCATCGTTCCATCGCTAAAACGTTGGGAATCGCGAATTCCACGGTGTCGCGAGTGATTAAGCGGTTCTAAGAACGGTTGACCACCGATCGGAAGCCCAGAAGTGAAGGAAAAAGTATTCCGTACAACACCAAAAATCACAACCGCGTAGTTGGGGCCTTCAACCGAAATCCGAACGCCTCCGTTCGGGATGTGGCTAAGAAGCTGCACCTAAGCCGAAGTTTTGTCCAGAAGGCCAAAACTAAGGCTGGGCTTCGAACGTTCAAGGTACAAAAGGCCCCTAATCGCGACGAGAAGTAGAACAAGTCCGCCAAAACCCGTGCCAGGAAGTTGTACCTCAACATGCTGACGAAAGTTGAATGCTGCATCATGGACGACGAAACATATGTGAAGGCCGACTTCAAACAGATCCCCGGCAACCTGTTTTTCACGGCCAAGGATAAGTTCAGCGTTCCGGAGCATGATCCGCACTCAGAAGATGTCCAAATTTGCGAAGAAATTCCTGGTTTGGCAAGCCATCTGCACGTGCGGGAAGCGGAGTGCACCTTTCGTGACCCAGGACACGATGAACGGACAGGTTTACATAAAATAGTGCCTCAGAAGCGGCTGCTTTCTCTCCTGAAGGCCCACAACGTCCCAACAATCTTCTGGCCGGATTTGGCCTCATGCCACTACTCCAAGGACGTGCTGAAGTGGTATGCGGACAATAAGGTCAATTTCGTGCCGAAAATGTTCAACCCTCCCAACACTCCGGAGCTCCGCCCCATCGAGAAGTACTGGGCGATTATGAAGCAGCACCTTCTTAAACGACCTAAGGTAGTGAAGACAGTCGAGGAACTGAAGAAAGTATGGGTTTACATGCAAAAAACGGTTGATTCACAGGTTGTGCAGAATCTTATGGCCGGGGTTAAGGCCAAGGTGCGGGCATTTGCATATGGACTGTAAATAAAATACGAGTAAAATGGTAAAATGAAGTTTAATAGTTATTTCTCAATCCCTGAAAATTTGATGGCAATTGGATAAAAACTTGAATTTTGCAAATCAATTTTGTGTGCAATTTCATCGTGGACACCCTTTAGTTATCAAACGTTTTACTTGAGTGATACTTTACTTCAAAAAAACTCACTTTGTGTGGGTACAAGATAGAAAGTTAGTGTCCTTAAGAAAGTTTTAGAACTATATATTTAACGAAACTTTGCTGAAGACAGTTAGTACCTATATCGAAAGCATTCTGATATATAATTGATTTAAAACCTTAAAACCTCAAACCTTACCAGATCGATTCAAACACCTTCAATTCGACAAGTGTTTTTACGTTAGATAACGTTCTTCATTAGGTTCTGCATAGATTGAATGGCAACGATTTTAGATGCTTTTGTTCAATCTCTTTTGAACTTTTCAGCTGGCTGAACATGTTAACTAAGATACCTCTTGATCAGAGCCCAAAATCTTTCTATGGGACAAATTTCAGGGCAACTTAGCTTAACGACACGAAGCAAGGTCGAGGCAGAATATTACAGGATTGTCATGTTGACGAATCACCGGCAACAGGTATATTTCAAGCATTCGTTGCTCCAGGTTCTATGTACGGCTTCATAACTTTACCACTAGAGCAAATTGCATGCCAAACCATCGTTTTTTTTCTCAATTTTTTCAGTGAAAACCAAGGTGTTCGCCTTGTCAACATCATCATCTTAACGAATCCTGTGATATTGCGATCCCAGGCAACGCTTGATAGTCCAACTTCGAATGCGTTTCGTCGTCCATCATGGTGCAGTACTTATTTTTGGCGAAAACTGTGTCATACAGTTTAAGCGCCCGCGGTTTCACGCTAGTTGCTTGTGTAAAACTTTGTCTTGCTGCTTCTGCTTCTTGTACGTCTTCAGCTTCAATCTCTTTTTGGACTTAGAAATGTTCAGCTTTTTGGCTTCTTTTGCCTTATAAAAAAACTAGTCCGATTTTATTGTCCAATATTGTTGTCCAATTTAGGGTTCGACGCTTCATTTTTTCATCCACATTTCGTGGCAGGTTCGCAAAAGAATACTCCTCCCGAGCTTCCGGATCGCAATACGCACCCCTTGACGCCCACGTTTTCCACTTTCGCCAACTTTCTTAGTGATAATCCTCGAAGAGTGCTCCACTGTGCGCGGTGACACGGCATTTTTCAACGGAAATCTTTCCCCTCTCTCCAAATGCCTATGAAACTTTGCTGTGAATTGTGTTCGGTTTGACGTTTGGGTGTGAACAATGAAATAGAGCCGACAGACTACCCGAATAGAAATGAATGTTCAAATGGCAGCGTTAGAAAAGTGTGCCCTTAGTTTCAGGGACAGTCTATATTAAGGTTTTTAGATACGTCAAAAATGATTTTATCCATTTTCGAATTTTAATCACAGCAGCTAATGTTGGGTTTCCTAAATCGTTATCGTTATTGGTCCATTTTATGTTAACTATTCAAAAGGAAACTTTAATGAAAATACCTTAACTAGGAGTTGCATGAGAATTAGAAATCATTATTTAAAGCTATACAAACAATGTTGAATAGCTGGATTTGTTGGAATTTTTATGTAGTGTTTTAAATGTCCAACTTAAAGGGCTTAAAATGAAGAAATAACCCTTATGAAATATCGCACATTGTATGGCAACATTTCCCTATGAGGGTACAGGAGATGTTTAAATACATTTATTCTCATAATGAAATTCAAATTCTAATTCTTTTTTTATTTGTTTTTATTTTGTATTTTTCGACTGAAAGGACCACTCTTATGAAAAATACAGTGAGAACCCTAATGAGAAATAGTAGTTTTTCTCTCTAACTTTTTATTTCAATTTTAATTCAGTTTTCAGATATGATATGCAATAGTAAAAAAACCTTTCGAATGCGAGATATTTTTTTTGTGCCTCAACTTAAAATATCAACGTTTCGAAAAGGCCTATTTTGTTTACTAAAACCATAATAGCTTTTGTTTAACGTACGATAGAGACGATTTCAGAACACCAAAAGTTGTAACAGTTATTATTCTATAATCAATGACATGCCAACTTTGCTAAAAAAAATGAAACAAAGAACTTACAGCTAAATAACTGATTGTTATAGGGTCAGCCTAAGCTACGTAGGAAAAAATGCTTGAATTCAGTCATTTCAAAAGGTACAGAAAAATTTATTCAATCAAAGTTGCTTAAAATGAATTATTCTGAAATTTTTTTTCAAAAATGTATGCCTTTATTTCTGCAAATAAAAAAAAGTTAGATCTCCGATGTTTCTGAAAATAAAGATCAGTCTAGTTTTCATTCTCACCTAGAGAAGGGCCTTGTTATCAAAAACTTCAAACTTAGGCTGAAAATGTATCTTTCCAGCTAAATTTGCATTCGTGACCACTGTGCAATGGCAAACGATTATATGAGAGATTTTCAATACTATTATCTTCAATATTCCATTTCGATTCTAATTTTCGTTTATATAATTTTTTTAACAAAATGGACCAACCCAGTAGAAAATGAAATAATGAAATATCACGTATAATATGCTGCCGGTTTCCAACGATGATAAAAGATGTGTTTCAAAATAATTGCCATTAATATCTCAGCAATTGGATTCTAATCCTTTGATCAAAATTGAATTCACTCTCCCGAGCCGCAAATGTTTCTTCAATGATATTTTAAATTTATAAAATGTTTGTGTAGAGCGACGAGTTATTGTTGCTAGACAATTATATACATGTATTGTTTGTTCTTAAGAAGTGTAATGTTTTGGAAGTTTGTCTATTTCTTTGAATTTTTCTATAATGTTAATTATCGGTTTATTGTATGAGAATGTTTTAATTGCTTCTTTCTTAACTAACCAATCTGCTCTGTTACTTATTGAGATTTTTCCTGCTTCCGCGTATAGTACGTTTATCGGTGTTGAGTTTAGTAATCTCAAGCTCGTTCTGAGTGTGTGCATTGAATGTAGAATTTAGTTTGATTAAGTTTAATTTTGCTATTCTTTCATATACTGTTATTGCATAGTGTGTTTGTTATTTAATTATTGCTCTGTTAATTTTTAGTGCTTTTTTAGATGCGCTCCATTTTGTTTTTTTAAATCCTTTGTTTAAGTTGTTTTTGTGTATTTTATGTGACATTTTACTATCGAGGATATACCCAAAATATTTGTGCAGTCCCAGGTGAAACGATTCGCATAGGGAAGATGGGAGGGTGGGCTCTTCGACCCTATCTATAGATTTGATTCTGTCAATCGAAAGTTCGATTCTAGTGCTGTTAGTGTTGCTTTTGGAAGGAGATCCTCTTATCTTCCGCGTTTCGAGTGAGTGTCTGTGTTTGTTTCCAACAAAAATTTTTGTTATTTTTTCTCCTAGCAAATAAACAGTTTGAATTAACCGCCGCTTCGGTTGAATCAGTCTGAAATTTTAATAAGCTTCCCTGGGTCAACGCAACCTGTGTTTTGGTAATAATAAACTCTTTTCAAGGTGGAAATAAGAAAAATATGTGTTTAGAAAAACTATTTCATGGGTTCTCAGAGTTTTTTACCTTCGTTGATTGAGATTGGTTCTGTGAAAACTATATTGTATTGATCGTTTGAAACCCAGTATTGTTGGCGGTTGTTGATCTTTTGTAGATGTTGTTACTGTTGTCTTCTTTTGTAGTAGTAGTAGTAGTAGTAGTAGTAGTAGTAGTAATAGTAGTAGTAGTAGTAGTAGTAATAGATAGTAATAGTAGTAGTAGTAATAGTAATATGTAGTAGTAGTAGTAGTAATAGTTAGTAGTAGTAATAATAGTAGTAGTAGTAGTAGTAGTAGTAGTAGTAGTAGTATGTAGTAGTAGTAGTAGTAGTAGTAGTAGTAGTAGTATGTAGTAGTAGTAGTAGTAGTAGTAGTAGTAGTAGTAGTAGTAGTAGTAGTAGTAGTAGTAGTAGTAGTAGTAGTAGTAGTAGTAGTAGTAGTAGTAGTAGTAGTAGTAGTAGTAGTAGTAGTAGTAGTAGTAGTAGTAGTAGTAGTAGTAGTAGTAGTAGTAGTAGTAGTAGTAGTAGTAGTAGTAGTAGTAGTAGTAGTAGTAGTAGTAGTAGTAGTAATGATAGTATGTATATGTATATGTATGCATATAGTAGTATGTAGTAGTAGTATGTAGTAGTAGTAGTATGTAGTAGTGTGTGTGGTACATTTGTTGTTGTTGTTGTTGTTGTTGTTGTTGTTGTATTTTGTTGTTGTTGCATTTACTTCTATTTTTGCCGTTTTTTTTTGGATTTTGAGATATTTGTTGTTGTTTCCATTGCTTTTGTTTAATTTTATTTTCTTTTGCTGATTGTTATGCATCTGTGTCCATTTCCATTTGGTTGTCCGGAAAACCCATAAAGTCTTCCAATTTATTAAACGGGACGAGAATGTTAATAGGAGAATGTGGTGCACGCTCCATTTTTTTTCACCCAAGTTAGGCTGCCATATAACATTATTAAAATTACAAAACACTATAGACGAATTTAACGCCAATTCATCTAGTGTTTGGCAGCACCCTCTCAGAATCGAATGAACTTTGTGGGTGTGTAGATTATGCCTTTTTAAGCAACTTTGCATACTTTGAATTTTCAAAATTTATCTAGACTGCCATTTGAAACGGGCTTGAGTTTTTTGATCAATTTTTTTAAATCAACATAACTCAAAAACGAAAGGACTTACAAAAAAGTAATGTATGGGTGACTTTTAGAAAATTGTCTTAACACATATGAAAAATAAATTGTTAAATCGATTTTTTTTTAATTAATCATTTATTTGTACAGGCTCAATCGAATCAACTTAACAGAGCCAAATTTTCATGTTTTTATACATCATTTATCCTAAAACTAAAGTTAAGGGGATAAAACCGATTACTCGCGGCCGTCTCGAGGTTAATAGGAATAACAAATTACAGATGGGAAAAAAAATCGATTCTAACACATAAATAAAAAAATATTCTAAAATTTAAAGGCAAATGGCAAAAAATCTCAGAATTGGACGGATTTTTTTCTTAAATAGCAATTGTCTTTAACAATTGTCCAAAAGTTGACTGCACATTGCAAGCTGTGCACTTTTAAGGGAAAAAAGTTTTTCTTACCTGTAAGAATTGATTTTTCAATTTTTACATTTTTTTCATAAAAGTTAGGACGAGTTAACTAATTATGATCGTATTGTGCTACTTGGGATGCGAAGTTGCTTGAAAAGACATAGTCTACATACCCACAAAGTTTCATTGGATTCTGAGAGGGTGTTGCCAATCGCGAAGACGAGTTGGCGTGAAATTCGTCTATACATAGGTGAACGGGACAAATCAAAATCGAAACATAATTTTGTGAAACTGTTTTTGACACCGAGAGATTCTTCACCACCCCAGAAGGGAGGGGGCCTAAGCCCAAAGCTGCTGGTCTATATCCAACGACAACTTCCGGGGTGGACACCAAAGGCCTCTTTTCTCCCGGGTTTCAGGGCGTTGTCTGGTGTTAGGAGGGTTTTCGGATACGAGACGCCTAACCTATTAATCACGTTTACTAAAGATTGATTTACGTAGTTTATTCGGACGGAAACGGGATATAACGGAACCGGTGGTGACAAACTTACATTTGGGCGGGTGAGGTACACCTGGGTGTAGGTAACGAGTGAACCCACGTGGTAACGGTTCGGCCGAGGTTGAGCTCTTGCCAACTGCAGATCCGTCGTACTACGGAGGTCAGATGAAACGTGGTCTCGATGAAGCATGTGGTATCGATGACAAAGATGGTGAACGGTTCCTCTCACGTGACCGCTGGCAGAAGCTGGTGGAAGCCATAGTGGCCGTGTTAACGTCGCTTCGATAGTCCTGGAAAAAACGTTATACCACCATCCGAAGGACTCTGGTAACGGTTGGGCGCTGGGTGTCGGTGACGAACTTATTCAAAGCCACCGTTAATTTGTTAGATTTCGGTGGTTGGCGGATTGACCGATACGGAATGGACTCCAACAAGCAATCACACTCAACACCGGTGCAGTCCTAGTCGAATCCTCCCCTGCTTTCTGTTCTTTCTTTGCTTTCGCATACTTTTCGTCTCTCCTTTTTGCTTTCTATTCAAAACTGGTACATCTGTTTTCTCCAATAGCTTTTTAGTCACTAACTCCTCATCCTCTTTTCTCTTTTCGTCGTCTCCCTAGCAACTCCTATTCATTCTCCGTTTCTCCACATCCGCTGCTCCATCGTAACCAACTTCACGATAGAAGGTCCATTTTCCACCCGACGCCAAACGCACAGATGTGTGTTGCCTATCACCGCCCGTATTTTTCAAATCAACCGTTGCTATTGAGAACTGAACACATTATTTCCCTATCGTCTCGTAACTCACTTATTTCATATATACAGCGATTCCACGGGAAAAGTATAGAGTTGAAAAAAAAAGTTATCCGATTTTGCTCAAAATCGCTTGGTATGTTTTTCATCGAAAATAATAAGACCCGTATTTTTTTATTTTTTTATTAGGGTAACCATATAGGGTCACCAGAAAAATCGACATTTTTCGAAAATTTTTGTTTAAAAAAAATCATAACTACTGAACCGCTACATCTATTTTCAATATTTTTTTATAAATAGAAAGATTATTACTTCTTGTTTTTATTAAAAATATTTGTTAAAATAATTAATGTACTCAAATTTGCTAAAATGGTCAATATATTTGTTTTTTATGATTTTCGAAATGTTGGACCACAACGGCTATTTATTTTTATATTTTTTTATAAAAATTCGAACATTTTTACATAACATATCAAAAAATCTTAAATGTTCATTGAGCCGTTTTTGAGTTAAACTTTTTGAAAATTTCAAGTTTTTTGCCTATACACACATGGAATGAGCATCATTTTCCATCACTTCAAAATAACTGCGGGAATCATTTCATTGAAGTTATCAAACTTATTCCTAACAAATGCATGATAACCATGTTTACAAATCTAGTTTTATTTGTGAAGTAATGTTCTCATCATAAGTAGGGGAGGCTGGTTCAATTCTGATTCCATTAAATGTAAGAACTTCAAATCAGCCTCAAATTGTTTAAAAGCAGATACCAACATTGCTAGGATTTACTCCGCCATGGTTTACGGTATAACTGGACCGACTAGTAAACCTAACTCATTTTGATATATATGTATATATATATATGTATATCATATATATATATATATATACATATATATATATATATATATATATATATATATATATATATATATATATATACATATAAACATATATATATATATATATATATATATATATATATATATATATATATTTATATATATATATATATATATATATATATATATATATATATATATATATACTATATATATATAATAATAATATACAGTGCTGATATGATGAAAATAATACGATGTTGTAATGCGATACTAAATAATATACATATATAAATAAATGCAGCTATTTGCCTCTTCTGCTGCGAAGTTAGATGATATAAACTCTGAAATATCGAAACTTTCTAAAGTGATGTAATGAAAGAAAGTTTATCACCGGGCAGCCTAGCAGAATGCCAAAAAAATTTAAGCAAACAGTAAGCCGAAATAAATATCATATGATTATGATTACGGCCCCTAGAGCGAAACTTAACAAATCCACACAAAAAAGAGAAAAAAAAGGAAGGAAATTTGAATTCTCCATTAACTCTTAATTCCTACTAGGTCCATGGATAGTTCTTTATATTTATGTAATAGAAAATGAAGGACGATCCGGGGAAATCAATTATAGAAATAAAATAAAGTAAATTATAGAATTTAAAAAAAATGGAATTAAAAACACTCCGTCAGGGCTCATCGGGTTTAAATGTAAATTAGTAGCTTTAACTCAGATCATTTATTCAGCTTAAATTAGATACTGAGTAATGTTTACTCTTATTTTGACTTGTGACCTAGTTAATCAAAAATGAGTTACACATTAATTACTCTAATTAGGGTAGTTTTATACTCAGTTTTAAGAAACTACAAACGAGCGTGTATCACATTTTATGTCTTGTAAAAAGCGATAATACTCGGATTCATCCACCCGGGATGGGCTTGGAATAAGGAAAACATTGTTAGTCTTCGTTTATGTGAATTCTCATTTTCTATTTGATGTTCTAAAGTTTAAAGTGATTAGGACAAGGGTTCTTATGCATGGTCAGTATCGGAGGCATTGTTTGTTTTGTTTGCAATGAATACGGTTTTGACTGATGAAGGGGCGCGCCCTTGAAGAGCGCTTTCACTCCTTAAAGGGCTTAAGTAGTGGAAACGTTCAATGAAATTCGATTCTTTGACAACAAAACAAACAATGACAACTGTAACAATACCGAATACTTCATCATATCTCAATAGTGATGAAGTAACTCGACATGCACTTAACTAAGGATACGGGATATACTTCATCAAATAACTGGTCGAAGTGGTTTATGTACCGAACAGAGAGAATAAAAAACGGCATGAAAACTGATCGAAAGTGGTTCTGTTGATGTTGATATCTGCTCGAAGATCAAAACACTAATTTTCATTTGAAACTGGTGTTTGAACCGTTTCTACGTCGTTTACAATTGAAAATTATTTTGTCGAGCCCTGAACGTCGTCAGCCAATAAAATATTTAACTATGTTCCCGGCTTATTCTCTGTACAGAGATACACAGTACGGCACCAATTTAAACCATCAGTAAGGACGCTGTTGATGTTGGGGTCACTCACAAGTTTGGGTGGTATATTTCAGAAGAATACAAAAAATCGTAAAAAATAGCGCCTGGCACCCTGTTCCAGATACATTTTAAAGGGAGCAATTTGAGTGATCGAAGCGCCCGGTTTGATGATTTCTGATATCGAACGGCGCACAAGTGTGCATAAACTAAACGTCAAGTCTAAATTCACCATCGAACCGGACATAGTCAAATTTTGTAAATATAAAATTTGTCTCGAATACCCGAGCAGGAACAAATAACTTCATAGCTGGCCTTGGTATTTATGAGCTCAGATGAAGAGGTAAGATACCTGAGGATAATACCATAACATTGTTCCCAAAATGTTATGCGAATACCATATTGAGGTAAGACAATACCAAAATAGTACCTCTCAGGTATTCTCAGGTATCCAAAATAACAAGTTTTGGTATTCGAGAGATATTTTGCGTGCAATTCATAGGTATTTTGCTTAGGTATTTTACCTCTTATTCTGAGCTCTCTAATACCAAGGCCAGTGGTCATGATCAAAATTAGGTAAACATATGTTGTTGTCTCCTGCTCGGGTACCCATGCTTCTCAAACATAAAATATATGAATATAAAATATAAAAAACATATAAATAATAAGAAATCAAAAATAAGAATAAAACATCATACCTAAAGTGTGTATTTTATGTGTTATTGAATAACTATTTTTGCATAAAATTTACATATGAGGTTCCTTCGGCATTTTGATAGTTGGCAACTTACACTATATGAATATTTAAAAGATTTGGTTTAAGGACATAATATCAAGATGTTAGGAATCTGGTAATGTAAGTTTGAGATTCTTCATACTAATTCCCATACAAACTTTGAATAGCGTGTGCAAAGCCAAATTAAAACCAAATGTGTTAAAATTTTTTGGGGACTATCAGGATTAAGATTAGGGGAGCAAATATTTCGAATTTTGCATCAGCCTATTCTGCACATTCCTTTTTGCTTTTCTT
>JASCZW010012835.1:0-27295 GCA_034211315.2 Aedes japonicus
CCCTTTCAGATATGGGAGGGGTTCCAGATTATCATAAGAACCTTCTACGACCCCAAAAACCCTCCACGCAACATTTCACGCCGATCGGTTCAGTAGTTTTCGATTCTATAAGGTTCAGACAGACAGAAATTCATTGTTATACATATATAGCTGCGTCCGGTGCGTGCGCTGCTATGCTTGCAGCTAAATGAAGGGAAATTTAATATAACTGGCATCTTTATGGTTTTTTTACCTTCAAAACCTCCCACATGCCAAATTTGATTCGATTTGCTTGTTTAGTTCTCGAGTTATGAAGTAATTTGTGTCTTATTTGTATGAGAGCCTCCTTCCTGAGAGAGTAGGGTCTCAAACAATCATAAGAACCTTCTACAGCCCCAAAAACCACTTCATATAAATTTTCACGTTGGTCGGTTCAGAACTTTCCGAGTCTATAAGGGTCTGGCAAACAAACAGACAGACAGAAATTCATTTTTATGCATATAGAAATCTAGCCTCCAAAACCTCCATATGCTAAAAGTGGTTTGATTTACTTGATTAGTTCTCCAGTTATGCAGAAATTTGCTTTTTATTTGTATGGAGCCCCCCTTTTAAAATGGGGAGATGTATTGAACTTCCATAGAAATATTTTTGCTTCCAAAAACCTCAACATGCCAAATTTGGTTTCATTTGCTTCATTGGCTCTCGAGTTATGCTAAAAATTATGTTTCATTTTATGGAAGTCTCTCCTTTCAGAAGGCGGAGGGGTCTCAAACCACCTTAGAAATATTTGTTTCCTTCAAAACCTCCATGTGCAAAATTTGGTTCCATTTGCTTGATTTGTTCTTGAGTTATGCAAAACTTCGTGTTTCATATATATTAGAGACCCGTCTTTCAGTGAGCGGAGGAGTCTCAAACCACAATAGAAACATTTCTTGCCTTCGAAAAACTCCACACGCCAAGTTTGGTTCCATTAACTTGATAAGTTCTCGAGTTATTCAGAAATTTGTGCTTCACTTCTGTATGGATTCGCTTGTAAGTTTATTTGTTCTCCCAAATTTTATGCCGCCACCTGTAATAAACTGCAAAGAAGTCCGTGGGGCAATGGGGAGCGTATCGAATATAAGCTATCCACATACATTTTGCGTTGTACGCATGTATTTGTGATGGTTTTTTATGCTCTGAACACTGCATGCTGTGCGTTTGACTGTCAGCTTTCTTTGTTTACTTGTTTGTGCGGTTCAAATTCTGCGTTTTCAAAATGTCGCGTATTGAAAAGGAAGCGAAAATTAAGGTTCTGAACACATGGCTAAGTGAGAAGGGTATTACTATGCGAAAATTGGCGAAGCGGTTTGGAATTCATCATGCGAGTGTTAAAACCATCATTAATAAGTTTGTGGAACACTATTCTTTGGATGAGCTACCAGGAAGAGACAGAAAACCCGGTTCTTCCAACCCGAAACTGGAGCAGAAAGTGGTATCTCTAATCATGCAAACATGAATGGCCAAAAAGCAGGAACGAGTGTCGGAATGATCCAGCGTATCAAGCTGGAAACCACCTGAAGACCTACAAGAAGCAGAAAATCTCGAAACAAAGTGCAGAACAGAAGAAGCGAGCAGCAACAAGGGTCCGGAAATTGTATTGGCGTCTTTTGCAGCGTCCGGATGCATGCGTTTTGATGGACGATGAGACCTATGTAAAGGAGGACTCAAAAACCCTTCCAGGTCCACAATACTTTACTGCCGTCGTTGGGGGAGGATGTGAGCGATGCGGAAAGGTCGATTCAGGCGGAGAAATTCGGTCGAAAGGTACTGGTATGGCAAGCAATATGTTCCTGTGGTTTGAAGTCAACCATTTTTTACACTACCGGAACTATAAATGCGGAAATCTATCGATCTGAGTGTCTCCAGAAGAGATTGTTGCCTTTATATAAGAAGCACACCTCCACTGTTTTGGCCGGATTTAGCGTCGGCTCACTATGCCAAACCACTTCAATTGGCTTGCGGAAAAGGGTATAAATTTCTGTTGAGAAAATATCAATCCACCAAATTGCTCCTCAGCTTCGACCCATCGGAACGTTACTGGGCAATCGTGAAGAGGGTCTTCAAGAAGACTGGTAAGGCAGCTGGGAACATGCAGGAGTTCAAAACATTTGGGCTCAAGCGTCCAAAAAATACGATACAACACTTGTCCGGAACTTTATGAAGAGCATTCGATCCAAAGTTCGAAAATTCGTGAAGGAATAACTTAAATTTCATCTGGTCTTCATTATGTTCAAGTTTAACCTCGTACAATAAAGGATCAATTTTTTGTATGAATAAAATATCGGGTTTCAACATAATTTGAAAGAAAGTTTGTGGATAGCTTATTTTCGATACACTTAACTCATGCGGGATTCATGGGTGCCCGCACTACCTGACCAGAATTTCGCGATCTCAGCAAGTTCCGCAGAAATGTCGCGTCAAAGCAACCATGGATCGAGTGATATGGGTCGTCCGAGTATCAGGGACACTTTCGAGTCCCTTCGAACCTCGGATGGTAAGGTGATGGATTATCGTGTTTGTTGTTTAACATTGCATTGGAGGGTGTGATCTCGAGGAGCTGAGATAGACAAGAGTGTCACGATCTTCAGGAAGTCTGTTCGCTGACTACGCTGATATCGTAACTTTGAGACGATGGCGAAAGGTACATCAGACTCAGAGATGCCAGATATTTTTTTCAAATGTCTGTGATAAAAATTTGAAATGTCTGGGAATGACTATAAGAGTCTGTAATTTTTTTTACAAAATTAGACTTGTTTCAACGAAAGAGACGAAAGCGAGTTATGCTCATTTTCTCTATATTGTGATTATGTAAACATTTCTGCATCTATTTCTTGGATTTTATGCAACCTTACACTATTGTTTCATATTTTTAAAGTGAGAAATGAAGCATAGATGACACAATTTTTTATAGTTTTTTCCCCGTAAAGTTTTTTGTTCCAGTTTTGTATTTGAAAATGAAAATTTCGTTTTCATTTGATAAATTCAACAGACTATTTTTTTGGTTCAACAGTAACCATTGAATTACAATGAATAACAGAGTCAATCTGCCGTTACAATAATTATTAGTAAAAAAAAACTACAATGACATTAAAAGGATTTTTTTATAGATTAAGTCAAGGGGCTGTTATTTTCGATTTATACATTTGTGTTTTATTTGTATGGGAGCCACCCCTCTCTGGAAAGTGAGGGGTCTCTTACAATCATAAGAACCTTCCCCGCCCCAAAAACCCCTCCATAAAATTTCACGCTGATCGGTTCAGTAGTTTTCGAGTTTTCGGTTCATTTTTATATCGATATATACTTAGATTCTCTGAACTTTGCAACTATTCTCGAATATTTCGTGGATATATTAATTAACTTCTTAAATTTTTTTTTATTTTTCTCAGCTAAATTTCAGGGAAATTTTTTTACTGATCAAATCTTTCAAACGAGTTGAGATGGAAAATAAGGAAATTTAATTCCTGCATGAGTGTGTGTCCTCATGGTATGATGCGAACGGTTAGGCAGATGGTCTGTACCATATTTTAATATGCAATCATGAGTAATGAATATAATTATGGTCATTTGAATTATTTTTGTATAGACTGCTTCTTCGGTTAGTCAGTGATTATCTCTTGAATTTCAGGGAAGCTCTCGCCTGGTCTTCTGCAATGCTCTTTGTTAACATTCTGGGAAGTTTCCTCCTGAACTTCAGGCAAATTTCCCATGACCTTTGGGAAACTTTGGAAAAGTACTTCAGAATTTCTTGAAAATATTCCTAAAGTTGTTAGAAGTTTCTCGTGAACTTCTGAAAATTTATTCACTGAACTACGAGAAAATTCATCCTTTACTTCTGGTAAGTTTCTTCCTGATTTTATCAAAAGTATTAACCTAAATTTCCTAAACTTCGAAAAGTTCTCATTCTGAAATGCTGGAATGTTCGATTCTGAATTTTAGGGAAGCTCTCTAGCACTTCTGGGTAGTTCCAACTAAACTTTTGGTCTCTTCGGAACTCCTGAGAGTGTGTGTCCTCTTGTGCACTTCTGAGGAGTTCTTTACTGATTTTAAAAAAAATCCTTCTTGATCAAGTAGGGCCCTCTATGGTAAGTTTCTTCTTGAAATTCGAGGAAGTTTTTTCCTGAACTTATTCTATCTAAACCTCTAATAGATCCCATCCTGACCTGTGGGGAAAGTTTTATTGAAACTTTGAGAAAGCCGTCTCCAAAATGTTTAGGAAAATTCCCTTAAATTTGTTCTTGAAGTTTCTTCCTGGACTTCTGAAAAGTCTTCTTCTGAACTTTTGGGAAGTTTTCTCCAGAACTTTGGGGAAGTTTGTTCCGGAAATATTGGGAAATTCGTGCTCAAATTAGAAGGAAGCACCCCCAATTCTCCTGGAAAGTTTTATCTGTTCCCTCTTAATATATTGGAGAAATCCGTTTTCTGAAATTTTGAAATGTTCACCTCTTAGCTTTGAAAAAGCTGCCTAGCATTTCCGGGAAGTTCCAACTAACCTTTTGAGAAGTTTCTTCCGGAACTTCTGGGAAGTACTCTCCTCCAGAGGTACTTTTTTCCTGATTTTCTGAGAAATTATAGGTAGTGCCCTTCCTGGTTAGTTCCCATCTGAAATTTGGGGAAGTTTTTTTTTGAACTTCTGGGAAGTTCAATCTTGAATTTCTGGGAAGAACTCAAGAACCTCTGCAAAGTTCCAAACTTCAAAGAAATCCTTTTCCCTATACTTCTTCGTGAAGCTCGGATAAGTCCTCTCCTGTTTCTTGGGGAAGTTCTGTCCTGAAATTCTGGTAAGTTTGATCTTGAACTTTGGTAATGTTCGGTCCTGAATTTTTTAAGGTTCTTCTTGCTTGAACTGCTTGCTCCCAATACTTCTGAGTAGTTTCTACCTGAACATCGGAGAAGTTTTTTTTTTCGAGCAGGTCTCTTCCCGAACTTCTAGAAATTATCTTCCCGAAGCTCTGGGAAGTCTTCTTATAAACTTTCCAGGATATGCCCTCAATTCTGGCTCGTTTCTTTCTTAACTTCTAGGAATCTACGACTAATTCAGGGATATACCATAGACTAACTCTAATACCAGTAGGTCCCATACAAAAACGATTTTTTTCTTGGCTCAGTCAGTACTAGCACATCGGTCCAAAGCCCAGTCTCAAGCATAATAACTCACACGAACACACTCTCAAATATTCTGTCAAAATAACACAGCAAATCAAAACAAAAGCGCAAATATGTACAGCAAGGTGCTGACTTCAAGGTGTATTTTGGACCAAGGGGTTCTACAACATTGTGCTAATTTCAAATCGCTAGTTGCATATTGATTGGTGGTAAAAGTCTGCAACGTAAATCGTTAAAAAAAATCGGCAACAAAAATGAAAAGTCTGCAAATTTACAGACATGCCTGTGATTCAGACTTAAGGTTGAAGCTGTTAGGATCTGGCATGTGATTAATGCGTTGAAAATAAAATATATGAAGGGAAAAGGCTCACGAGAAGACAATGTTAGCCTCCTACCACGAGTTCAGATCGACGGTGATGAAGGTAGTAGACGAATTCGTGTATCTGGGCTCATTGGTGACCGCCGATAATGACGACAGCTGAGAGATACATAAGAGTATTGTGGCTGTAAATCGTGCCTTATGTGGACTCCAAAGGACGCTAAGATCGAACAAAGTATGTCGAACTACGAAATTGACTATCTACAACAAGTTGATTAGACCCGTAGTTTTCTACGGTCACGAAACATGGACATTGCTCGTGTAGGACCAACGCGCCTTTGGTGTCTTCAAACGAAGGTGTTGCGTACGATTTACGGTGGAGTGCAGATGGAAGACGGAAAAAAACTTCTGCATGTAGAAGGTATCTCCCCATCCTTGATCTGATTGTTAAGGAAAGTATAGTTTTCAAATGCATATGGTTTTGAAATGGCCATGCAAGTTGAAGCCAACCTTCTATGCAACTGTGCATATCACACCCACACTGTAGGATTACCTGACCGTAAATAGAAAGATCTGCGGAGAGTTGGCGATGGGGGTCCCTTGCTTCTCTGTCGAGGCTGTCGGCCTTGACAAATAAATCACCTTGGAGCAACAAAACGTTGGACATTCTTACAATTAAGTCATTACTCCGTATTTTAAAGGGAAAACACTCATTGCCAGCACTTCATTTATTCTCTAAAATGCAACACAATTACGTATAACAAATAACAAATAGATCGGTATTGAAAGACTGTGTTTGACCTATGGTATGGTTACTGCTTATCTTAGACAACCTACAAGGGCCTGGTAATAATCCAAGCAACACAGCTTGTAATCAACAAGTTGAAAATACCGTCCAATGACTTATACAGGTTATCAATTTAAGTACATAGTACATAAATTCATAATTAAATATAGTGTAAAAAGCGCAAAAAGCCAGGCCGATAAACATAACATAAAACAGAAAAAATCTTATACATACAAATATAATATCGTCAAGCACGAAATTTGAACACTAGCCCTTGGCGTTATATTTAGGTGTGAAGCTTCTTTGCTAAACCAAATTCGATTGTTGAAAAGTCTGTTTTAAGAATATTTTATTTGCTTCTCACAAACCACAATGCTGTACAACAAATGTATAGTCTTGGTAAAAATAACACGAAGAAGTTCTAACCATACTAGCCACTAAGCTAGGCCCTGCGGGATCCGAGTTCCTACGGAAAAGTGGCCATTTTCAAATCTCTTCCAAAACCTGGCTTGCGAAGTATCAAATTTTTTGATAATTTAATGATCCATTGCAAAAAAAAACACATCGAATTCTGGCTAACGATTGAGTATCATATATTTCAAATTTGAATTTCTCCATCTCAGAGGGGTTGGGGACGTACGTGTTAAGAATACTCCAATCGTACAATCATTTTCCACCAAAACAATTTCACCTAAACCAATACAAAATGAAGCTGTCGAAAAAACAGGAAAAGCAGCTGAATGAGAACATCCATAAATGACGTCAATTGTAAACAATGGCTTTAAACGGATATTTCATAGAAATTCCAGCAAGCTAACATTTACATCTATTATCTTTGGGGAGGTAAAAAGGTGTTTCTGCGTCTATTTTGTTTGAAGGAGAAAACAGATCTCATAAAAATTAGTCAGATGTCACTGTTTATATTTGTTACTTTCAAGTTTTTTACTCTTTTGAATTGACTACGTTGAAGTCAAGAAGTATGAGGATCACGTTTCTGATCATATTATTCTTATTTGACTTATGAAAAATAAGGGTTGTTCATAATTACGAATACAAATGCTTCCAACTGTGGTAGCTCCATAGCGACTTAGAATACCCTGTGGTTTTAGGCGATTCCGATATGAAAAACACTGAGGGTGTCAATTAAATTGGATTTGTTTTTAAACAAACTCATACGCAATTGACAAAAAATGCAATTCTCCGAACAATTTCCTTCAAAGCCATCCAGAAAATTGTTATTAGACAAAGTAGTTCGAAAGAGGAAAATTAAGATATTTATCTAGAAATTAAAAGAAAAATTAGTATTCTCCATTAAATTCCAACTACTTTTGCTTATCTTCGACAGATACGCGTATTTCGTCTACAATGTGCAGGCTTCTTCAGTGTCTTAGCAGCTATTAGTACGAGAATACCAATTTTTCTTCTAATTTCTAGTTACTGGCATTCCACTAAACAGCTCAAACCCTCTAGGATTCAAGATATTAATGCTTGCTAATGCGAAGAAATTAATTTCATCGAATTAATAAGTTTCTACTAAATTTTATTCTGTCTAAAGTACCATCAAACCCTTAGCAATTCGTGTGTTTGGCTTTAAAGGGTGAAACGGTCAAAAGTACACTGACTAGTTTATTGACTGAATGATCAATCTTTATTTCTTTTTGAAGTTAATCGTTTACAAAACACAAGTAAATTATTTGATTAGGCTTCCGATTTTCCAAATGCGAACTGTCGGGCTTTGCGTTTCACACCTTCTATCCACCTTATTTGATGCTGGACGCCATTTTGATACAAACTGTGTTTCACACCAAACGGTTTTTTTAGTTCTCTTGAGGTTCCTCTTTACGGTTGCCCAATATTTTTCAATTGGACACAGTTCCGGTGAGTTTGGAGGGGTTTTCTCCATGGAAATCTATTGGTGGTATACCATTCCTGAGGCATTTTTCCGCAGTGGCAAGAAGCGAGGTCTAACCAAAACCGCACGGAACAACTATGTTTTTTTCGAGAGACACAATAAGCGTTTTGTAAGCATTCCTTAACAAAAATATCTTGGTTGGCAGTGCCAGTTGTCACAAAACTTTCGGTTTTTATCCCACATGTGCAAATCGCCTGCTAAACAAGTATTTTTTCGGAAGCATTGATTTTTTTTCTGTTTACATGTACACTTACACCTATAAAATGAGGGGTGATCAAGTTTTTTTAATGCATGATTAAAAATATTACGTCATATTTAAGTCGACCAAGTTTCGACTGTTCCAACCTTTACTATTTGTTGCTTTAAGGCATTTTTCTTTTAAGTACTTTTTAATTAGTTTAAAAAAATGTTATGAATTAGGGTACCCACAGGGACATAGCGTAAATGGTCTATCATTCGAATGAAATTCTTATCGTTAAATTTCTGTGATGGAGATATTATTAATGAAAATATATTAGTACGGCCCCCTTATTCAAGAATAGAAAAGAGAGACAGAAGTCGTACGTCAAATTAAAATGGCCAAAAATAGAATTTTTGGCTACACTGTCCAAAATAAACAGAAGGATTGGATTTCTATATATGAGAGACTTTCAGCCTTTGGTTGGTTTGTCCAATCTAAACATTATTCTTTTTAAATCTCTCGCACAAAAAAGTTCTAGGTGATAGTTTTAAAATAATTGTTCGACTAAAACACTAAAGAAAACAATGACTTTTATCAAATAATTACTTTATACGGACTTTTTGCTTTAATCTGGAATCCACCCGGGATTTTTTTATTGGGAATTCTTAACTTCAGACATGTTGTGCCCTTTCTTTTTTTCGATAACCTGTAAAGCATTTCAACATTATTTGTTTCGGTCATTAAGCATCGCTGAATAAAACTTGAATCTCATTTATCTCGAAAATATGTTGAATATATTACATGAGGTTCTACTGGAAATTTGAAATAGTTTTGATGGCATTTATGGCTTCGCCTAGGTGTAAGAAACAACCATAAAAATTACTGGAAATTACTCAGCGATTCATTTATTTCACTGGTATGGGGAAATTTAATTGACATCATTTATTTAAATTAGTTAAATGAAACTCAGCCACACAATGAAAACAAAGCACTTTCGAAAGTAATGTCATCAGTTGATGCAGTGTCCAGTAGGTACTCCCTTAGCTCAGCCGGCACGGCCGGTCTGGTCTAGGAATTTTTCGTTAAGGAAAATTTCTCGACTCCCTTGGCATGATATGATTGTTCTTGCCATACAATCATACTAATGCAAAAGTGGTACCTGGCATTGAAAGTAATAACTGTGGAAGTGCATTTAGAACACTAAGTTGAGAGCAAACAATAAGCGAATTCCGAAAGAATTAAGCCTGAAGAACTAGAGTTAGTACCAATTTAGCACAGCTTAGCCAGTTACTACAAATTTATGAGTTTATTGTTTATGTTTATTTATGAGTTTATTTTGTATTTGTTTTCAGTGCTTCTTTATCCCTTATATGTGATAAAAGTTTAATTTTTCTCAGACAAATCAACTTATTTGTTATCAAAAACAAATATAATTATGTAATGGAATGGCATAATCAATTTAATTCACATAAAAGTTAATTTCTTAAGCTTTAAATTTCCTTCGCATTAACTTAAAACGCAACCCAAAACGATCAATGTCATCGCTGCTCAATGTTACCCCGTTTAACGGTACTGAACTAGTCACTATCAGTCTCCAAACAAAAGTTAGTACCGAGATTATCCTTAAAATCAACTTTCCAAAACTTGTATTTGAACTGCGTCAATTTTATATTTTGTTTAAAATAAGACTTAGTAGTGAAGTCATCCTTAAGCTTCGCCTCAGATGTCCGCACATCTCTGGAATCAGACACACCGCATATGACAAATTTCACGTCAACTCGTCTTCGTGTGTGGCAGCACCCTTTCAGAATCCAATGAAACTTTGTGGGTGAGTAGACTATGTCTTTTCAAGCAACTATGTCCATGTCTTTTCAAGCAACAAAGTATGCAATTTGTTCTTTCAAAATTTAAAAAAAAAAGAGCTTAAGTTTTTTGATCGTTTTTTTTAATCAACGTAACTCAAAAAGAAAAAGACTAAGAAAAAAATGATGTATGAGTGACTTTTAGAAAATTGTATTAAATTTAATAAAAATATTTTAAAAGTTCAAAAATGAAATCCTACACGCTAAAAAATGTATTTTAAAATTTAAAGTCAATTTACTAAAAACGGTTATCTTAGAATTGGGTGATATTTTTTTTTAATAAAGGCAATATCATTGTCTTAAAGTTTGCCATACATTGCAAGATGGGACACTTTTAAGGAAAAAAAGTTTTCCCAACAAAAAAATTTTCATGACCAATTTTTACCGTGCATCGCGCCAACTCGTCTTTTAATTTGGTCCTAAAACCACATAGAAGCCAATTTAATTTAATTATAATGACAATTTGGACTTTTAAGGGTCTGCGAATGTTTGCAAAATCAAGGCTGATATTTGGGAAGGGCTTATTTCTAAATTATTAATTTTTTAAACTTTAGTGATAATACAGTTAAATCAGGTGGTTGATCCTGTTTATTACCAAACTTTTAAAGTATATTACAAGAAGGACAATACATTGGAAAACAAAAGTTTTATCATATTATCCGAAGTTTTGACCCATGAATCAATAGCAGTTCAGTAGTTTATATCAAAATTGCTAGATTTTATTAAACAAAATTCAATATATATTTCTCAACAATTATTTTCATGTTAGATGGAGCAGCGACCCATTTTAACTTTGCCAGCGTATGCAAGTCCATATATGGAATAGATCGTCTCATGAGAAAGGTCCATGTAATGCAAATGGAGGTAATCTCAAGCGAATGGCAAAGAGAGCAAGCCTTGCTCAATCTTATGGAAAAACAATCAAAACTCCTAGAGAACTACATGACTGGGCAGTTGACCAGTCAACTATAGGTATTACAAAACTGAATTTCTGCTTTATATCAGCTTAAGCCCTTTTCAAATGGTTGTCTAGAGGCCTTTTCAACTTAAGCCCTTTTCAAATGGTAGTCTAGATAAATATTGAAAACAAAGTGTGCAAAGTTGCTTGAAAAGACATAGTCTACACACCCAAAAAGTTTCATTGGATTCTGAGAGGGTGTTGCCAACCACTGGATGAGTTGGCGTGAAATTCGTCACATGGAGCCTGGGGTTAGCAAACCATTCCTAATGTACACGTATAGAAAGTTCCTTGCTGCATGTGGCCAACAATAATGCCGGTTATCTCATCGCAGCTCCTACTCTTCGGAGAAGGGAATGTTGGTAAGTTAAAGTTCCGCTGCAACTGAAGACTGTATGCCTAGAGAAAGCATGCCCTGGTAGTAGGGAATATACATGGAATTTGGATGCATACGGGAAAGTGATGCGACCCATCCACCCAAAAGAAAACCTCAATGGTTTACATTCTTTTAATGGAGGGTCCCCATACGACTGCCATTGTGGGGAAAGATTTGTCTTTTGTCACTTGAGGTCCCTACAAAAAAATGACGAGTCTCTATTAAAATTGGTCATGTAAGAGTCTTGGGTTTAAATCCAAGTTCCAAAGTCCACTTTACTTTCATTAAACCACTAGGCAGGCCAATTCTTACTCTATAATTCAGGATGAAAGTCCTCTGAATAAATAATACGAAATGGTGAACAAAGATTATTTTATGATTAATGGATAAGTGATTATCTGCAAACGGTTTGAGAATCGGATTTTTGCAGATAGTTATGATAGAGTAAATCTTGCGGCCCACGTGCTTCAATATAACACCATTTTTACACCTCATATAACGTAAAGATTTCCGAACCTTTGCAATCGCATTACAAAAAATTGAGTGAATTAAAACAATACTTATCTGAAACAAATCTAATCCATCGATTATCCGTTTCCTCCCACATAATGTTGTTTGGAAATAGCGGGGTGAGTCCAGTACATCAATCATTACGACGAGCTTTGCGTTTGGGAGAATTTGTCATACGCCATTTCATAGATGAAGAAACATAATTTTCTCGTACTTTTCCTCCAACATCAAACCCAAAAGATCTGCCTCTAATAATGATAGGAATTCATGATTTACATAGGCAAATACAATTGTAGGTACAGGATGACTAATTTAGGTAAGATTCACAAAAACACTTGTTAAAATATATTAAACACAAGAATGACAGTGACCAAAAAATGAAGCGGCAAAAATGTGTCGTGCTTGTTCTCCAGCGAAGCACACTACGACCCCTTTTTGGAAATTGATCGTAAATAGATAGAAAACATACTTCCTACCAGCATTTTCAATTTCAATTCTTAAAAGGCGACGCATAACGGAGATAATGAGCTTTCCATAGAGAGCAGTATATAATGAGAATTATTTTCGAGAGTCGAAGTGACGTTTGTCTCTTGGTGAAGTGAAAAAAGTCACCTGTGGTGACGTGACTCTCCATTTGATTTACCAGAAAAGTCACGTGATTATTCTCACTTCACAAGTGACAAATGGTACTTCGACGCTCGGAATAATCCTCAATATGTAAAATGACACATTTATTGTCTTCAACATTGGTGCTTGTGCATGTTATTCACAAATATTTTAGAATATGGGAACGTCCATTAATTATGTCACGCAAAAAGTGACTTTTTATAACCCCCTTGTCACGTTTTTGGACCTTTAATTTTTTTTATATGGATCGTCATGTTTTCCCAACCTCCCCCCCTCCCCCTTACTGCGTGACATAATTAATGGACCTTCCCTATTTTAAGTGTCTATCTCAATTTTGTAATTTTTTTAATCCCACTTTTTGGTGAATTTTGCATCAAATCAGCAACACCAGAAGAAGCATTTTTGAATACCTTAAACCTTCTCTTAACAAACTTCACCACTTAAATCAGTGGTTAAAACGCTATTGAGCTGGATTACGAATGCGGGAAACTAATACTATCTCAGACTTTTTTTTATCGCCCACCAACCATTTCGTTGAAATTTACGGTTTTCTTGATTTGATTTAGAAACGTCGAGCAGCCACTCAGTTTGTTTTACGATTGTTTAATTTTAACAGTCGTGTTTTGAATCACCACACAAAGTTTTTGAATGGTGATAGTTGTGAGAGTGAGGTAATGTTTATGATTGCTAATTAGGTGATAAACAATGCGCGGAGGTGCTCCAAAGTTTCATTTCGATAGCCGCATCAGCAATAGGTACACGTGGTCCCGGGCGTTTCTCTTTATTTTCGGTCGCATTAGTATGAGCTTGAAACGACCGGATGGTGCTGAGCTCCGCAGCAGAAGGCAACCAGGGAGAGGGATTAATAAGGAAGTACAAGGTCAAGTGCCCATTCGAGCGGATTTTGGCTGTCGTCGTCCGCAGCCGTCTGCGGTGAATTATGCAAATGGATCTTTCTTTCAAAATAATATAATTGAAGAGCATGAAAGATGTAAAAAGGCACAATTCAATGAGTCTGAGCCAGCTCAACGTACTCAACATGCTTGTCTACTGTCTGTCCTTTTGTGGTGAATAAACGTTCGACCGTTCGGAACGGACAAAGAAGCAGAAGCAACGAACGAAATGCTGCCTTAAATTAAGAAAAGCCGGATTAATTGGTGTGTTGGACATCACTTTAAATTGAGGATATTTCTGATTAAAAGATTTAAGCCATACAATAACTGTGTCGTACGTTTGGCTGATTTTCACCGAGTTTGTTTTCGTTGTAGAATCGTGGCACTTCCTGTCTAATCTTGTTGTTTTCGTTAGTTTTTAAAATCTTGTGCCAAATATTTAATTCTTATGCTTATTTCGCAAGCCTTGTTGCAAAAACAAAGCAGCGCGTTATCTAATGACACACGCTGTGTGTCATTAGATGAGTTTAAATTTATTGGTTTGTTTTCATGCGAAAATATTATCGTTTGCGATGCTCATTGGATTCAATTGGCTAACTGCTTCCCAGTCTTCTAAGCTCGGTCAGCTGCGATGCTATACGTATGGCCATAATTTTGGAAAGGCGGGCGTGATAATCAGATGGAATGATAAGCAAGTCAAGCCTCGTTTGATGTGTGATAATTTTGTATCACGCTTCTCTCGCGCGCCGTCGCAGTCAGTTTTCAGCTCGGAAGAAGAAGGGCTGCACGGTCACGGCATGTGGGCTGGTCGGTTAATTTACACCAATTTCTGACAGCTGGATTGCAGTCGGGCGATTTTAGAAGACTCTGTCTCTATTTCTACTCTCAGAGAGAAATCTGAACTTACTTGTTATGTTTAAACGTTAGCTCTTTTTTTTTTTTGACGTAGGACTTCGTCTTTGTTTTCTATATTGGGATATAATTTAAAAAACATCGCACCGTCACGAAAAGTGGTCAAATTTTGAGCGTTAATATCTCAGTCATTTATCAAAATATTTTCCACATCTTTGCCCCAATCGATCGGAAATATTTCCACGCATCAATTTCAATAGAGAACAGTGTTGATTTCGTACCACATACTATTCTAAAGTTCATAATTGTTGAGCCTTATCTTAAAACCTATATCAACCCCCTAATGGCCTAATGGATCAAATTTGACCCCAAAAGGTAAATGGCTGAATACAATCACAGACTGTTTAAAATTGCACCTTGTCGTCGGCAAATTTGTTCTACACCAATTCTTTTATCTAAAAAATAAATTTTTGAGTCTAGGCCTAATTAGTGACCTAGGACATCTTGAATATGGAGAAGTTCAGGTAGAAAAAAATATATGCCGTATTAGTGGTATAAAGCCTTGTAGTAGAATATGGTACATATGCATACGTATTATTAGTTTTTTGGTGATAAACGTTCAATATTTTTGTATTTTTCTAAAATGTTTCAGTTGAACCACAATGTACTTGACATGAAAACTTCAGATCTACCGTTGTAACATTAGTTTTTAGGGCTATATAAGATTATGATATGTATTCAAACACATTTAATGAACCTTTCGGAGATTCAACAGTTATTATTTGATAGCTTTGTGATGTTCTAGGTCATCAAACTGGTTTTGAGCATAGAACTCAAAATCTACAGTGTTAACTATAACTTTTTGGGCTATACAAAGTAACGCTAAGTATGCAACCATATTCAATAAATATTTTAGAACGTTAACAAACATAATTAAATAAACTGGTATGATCGGGGTCATTCAAACTGTCCTCTAGCTCAAAACATAAGATCTTCAGTTGCCACAAAAAGCTACTGTTACTTTTTGGGAAATATTAGGTGACTATATGTATTCAAACATATTCAATGAATCAACATCAAGATCAACAGTAAATAATTACAACTTTCTGATCCGCTAGGGTCATTCAAACTGCCCTGACGTATAGAGCTTAAGTATTTAAGTTGTAACAGACATTTTTAGGCAATACATCAAGCACTTTCTGATCTATGCAAAACTACGCTGTTTTTTGAAATCTGTTCATTGAATATCTTGTAAAACCAACAGACATGAGAAGATATTCTTCTAGGTTATCCTGACTATCCTGGAATTCATACCTGAAAATCTACAGCTGTAAGAGCATCCGTATCGGGCGCAAATATCTGACTAAAATACTAGCACCACGTGGTTTGGCGCAAAACCACGAGCGGCCATTGTGGCTAATGGTTCTCTTTCATGCCAACCAAAAATCTATCCAGGAGAAATCATGGAAAAGGCATCGCACGACCCTATTGATAAAATTCTTATTATTAAACCAAATTGACTTAAAGTTGATAAAGCAATAATTTTGTTTAAATCAAATTTTAAATTTTCCACTTATCCTGATTGCGTAAACAAAAATAAACAACAAACTAATTGGAGATTTTTGACAATTAGCAACCCTCTTTTGCGCCACAATCGCGCTGCTAAATTTGAGTGCCTGATGCTTTTCGATAGTAGCGCCACAATTTTGCTAGCGCTTTTATTTGCGCCCGATGCGGTTTGAAGTGATGGTGAGGGCGATCAAATATAGTTCAGCCGCGTACCGCTACGGATGCTCTAACTGTAGCTTTCTGGACCAAACAAGGAAACAATATGTATTTGACCAATTTTAATGAGTCTTCTGGAAGGTGAACATATATAATGAGATATCTTGGGATGTTCATGTAATGACAAAATGATCACGCTAACGGACAGACCAAAATGCCATAGAGAATTCTGTCGCAGAAATTGGACTTAGTTTAGATGATATGAGATTAGATGATTAGGGTACTTTCTATACCCTGCTACCCTACTTGAGCTATCGACAATTCGAAAAATCTCAGAGTCTACTCAAAAGATGGATATAGGATATGATCAATAATTCATTAAATCTGAACTTTTGCGGAAATGTGGAAGATTACCTTCCTGGTGCAATATTTGGTTTCTGCTGGATGGCAATTTGATGCTCGATGCATAAAAATGGAAGTACAGCGTCATATTGAATTATAACTACGATTCAAAACTAAATAATATTTTGAAAGGAAATCAATACAATAGGCAACTATTCAAAAGACCAGCCAAATACTATTGCAGCGTGCGTTCGTCGAAACATCATTTAGGATTACCTTTGTGTAGGTCCCATTATATTGCTCAATTCCAGGCAACGAGAAGGTGAACTCTCTTGCAAAGGTAGGCGCACAAGAAGGCGAGATTTTCGATAGAAGAATTCTATATGATGAATGTTTCCCATTAGTACGTCAGAGTTCTTTTCAAAATTGGCCAAACGACTGGATGAGTAATTTTCTTACATGGTTGCATTCCAGCATTACGTGGTTCAAAGGTCTGGATGTAAGTCAGCAATGAACCTGTGTAACAGGTTATGTCTTTACGTGGGTATATAACTCCTCAAATTCTTCTGGCATTTTTGCATACTATTCAGCTGATACGAAGAAAAAATTCAGTTTTGTAATACTTTTATCTGACTGTTAAACTGCACAGTCATATATTTCTCGAGGAGTTTTGATTGTGTTTCCATAATCTTGAGCAAAGCATGCTCTCTTTGCCATTCGCTTGAGATTGAATGGTATAACTCGATAGTACGTACATCAACTTTCTCACTTCAAATTGCAATTGCATAAAAACTACTGGTTGCATCTGAAATCTTAAACAACCAAAAGAAAGAACAACCTTCCGCTCTTACTTTTGGTAGTGTAAGATTTCAGAACCAACCAGTAGTTTCTATGCCATTTCGATTTGAAGTGAGAAAGTTGATGTACGTACTATCGAGGTATACTTGTACTTATAATAGATTACATTATAAAACCAGCAGTAATGACACTAAAAATCATTCAAAGAATATACAAGAATGTGTGCGATTGTCATATGACAATCCGGTGACTTGATTCTGGAACAGCCACTACGTAGCAGGTTCCTATGGGGTCGCGGATAACCAGAAAATTATTTGAATTGAACCTTAACATTATGGTTGTTAAAATTCTTGGAATAGTTTTAGAAGAACGTTTGCCATAGTTATTGGACCATACGGTCACTTGGCTTTGGTTTGGTGAGTTCTGAGTAGGTTCCAATGAGGCCACGGAAGGCTAAAACATTATTAGAATTGAATCCTAATAATATGGGTGTCCAAATTCATGGAATCGTTCCTGAAGAAAATTTCTTAACGTTATCGGTACATTGGATGATTTTCCTACGGAGTGGCCTGTAGACAAATGCGAGCCAGAAGCTATCGTTACAGTTATATTTGTCGGCAATAGAATCTCGGATGGACAATCCAAAAGTGCTGGCCAAATTTTTCACATGGACGGCTATCGATCAAGTTATTGGAAGAGAACCTGTAAATAATTCAGTTGAACATGATGCAGCCGTAAGAGACCCACAAAATGGTGACTTGTGGGAACCTACTCTAAACTGATCAATCTGAAGTCAAGTGAACGAATGGTCCAATAACTATGGCAAACGTACTTCTGGAACGATTTCAAGAATTTTGATACCCATTTTGTTAGGGTTCAATACAAATAATTTTCTGGCCATCCGTGACCCCATGGGAACCTGCTATGTTTCGGATACGGATCGGTCATTTTCGATCAAATTAGACATTTATGAAAAAAAAGTTAAGTTTCCAAATTCAAAACAGTGAACATATTCCAAATCGGTTGGAGATTTCCTTAGTTATGGTCATTTTAATTTCCTGGGTAAAAACTTTTCCTGTCGGTCTCTAAAAGGAGTTTTTTTTGTTGGACACACAACGGTTAAAAGTACCCATTTTGCTATGCATGGCGAACTTTTAGACAGCTATATTTCCTATAATAAAAAAAGAATTCGTTTCGACTTTAAATTTTAAAATATTTTTTTATTAGCGTGTAAGAATCGATTTTATATTTTTTACAATTTTTTTTCATAAAAGCTAAGACGATTTTCTGAAAGTCGCCGACACTTTTGGCAAATCCACTTTAAATATTCAAACTTTTTTAGCGTGTAAGAATCGATTTTGCAATTTTAATAATTCTTTATAGAAGTTAGGACGATTTCCTATAAGTCACTACTACATCACTTTTGTGTAAGTCTCTTCCTTTTTGAGTTATGTTGATTTAAAAAAAATCGATCAAAAAACTAAAGCCCTTCTCAAATGGTGGTCTAGATAAATTTTGACAAAAAGCAAAGTATGCAAACATGCTTGAAAATACATGGTCTACATACCTACAAAGTTTCAATGGATTCTGAGAGGGTGCTGCCAAACATTGGATGAGTTTGCGTGAAATTCGTCATTTACAACATCCTCTCCCATCTAGAGAAAGGCGTCGTACAATATGAATTCCCACATTCAGGTCTTTTTTTACACGGTTTTTTACGCGGTTTGTTTGCGACGATAACTCCAGAACTGACCCAATTCGAATCTTATTTTTCGTTTTCGACAAACAGTAATCATATGGTAGTTTTACAAAAATTTCACACTTTTTGGTATACACTAAGGTTTTTTTTTGCACTGTTTTTTTTACACGGGTTGTTTTCAGCGTTACCTTCAGAACGGAATAACTTATCGACCAAATTCAAATCACATTTTACGTTTTGGGCCAGAAGTAATCATATAGCAGTTTTTCAAAAAAAATCACAATTTTTGGTGTAAATACTCAAAATTTTAAAAACTGTATATTGACCTTTGCATGAAAAGGTAACGATCGAAGCAATATAAAATGTATAAGCATGTGAATTTATCAACTCTATTTAGTATTTTTTTACACGGTTCCATACTAAAACTGGAACGTATCCGCCGTGCAAAAAAAAAAAACCTTAGTGTAAATACTCAAAAATGTATGAAACTGAATTTCTGTGTGTATGTCTGTTTGACCCTTATAGCTCCGAAAACTACTGCACCGATCGGGGTGAAAATTTGTACGCAGAAGTTTTTGGGGCCGGGGAAGGTTCTTATGATGGAATGAGACCCCTCCCTACTATACCCCCTTTCATTTAAATGAAACACAAATTTCTGCATACCTCGAGAACTAACCAAGCAAATGGAACCAAATTTCGCATGTGAGGTTTTTTAAATGCAGGCCTTTTTTTCAATGGTAGTTCAAGACCTCAATGGTAGCTCAAGGGGGGCGGGGTTCTCATGCAAATGAAAAAGGAATTGAACCGATCGGCGTGAAAATTTGTAGGCAGGGTTTTTGGAACCGGGGAAGCTTCTTATGATGGTTTGAGACCCCTCTCTCCTCAGGAAGGGGAGGCTCCCATACAAATGAAACACAAGCTTCTGCCTAACTCAAGAACTAAACAAGCAAATAAAACCAAACTTTGCAGGTGGGAATTTTTGAGTGCAAGAAATGTTTTTATTGAGGTTCGAGACCCCTCCTTCTTCTGGAAGAGGGGGTCCTCATACAAATGAAACAGTATTTTTTCATAACTCGAGAAATAACCACCAATTGGAAGCAAATTTGACATGTGGAGGTTTTTGAAAGCCCTCCCTTCTCTAAATGAAAAAGAAATTTCTGCATAGCTCTTGAACTAACCAAGCAAATGAAATCAAATTTGGCATGTGGAGGTTTTTACAAGGAAAAAATGTTTCCACTGTAATTTGAGAACCCTCTCTCCTTTAGAAGGAGGGACTTTCATACAAATGAAAAAGGAATTGAATCGATCGGCGTGAAAATTTGAAAATTGAAAAACACAAATTTCAACAAAATATGAGAATTATCCAGGCAACTAAAACACAAAATGTGTACTTCTCGGGTAAGAAGCATGTTCTGAAAGAAGTTTTAACACCTTCTAAGTTGACGAAGACTAATAATTCTTTTAAAGGAGGATACTTGAGCTACTCTCAGTACTACTTTAGGCACACGAAGTTAATCTAAGGTTATGAAAGAAAAAAATAGGTTCAAACTGACAGGATATGGCGTAGTTTGAAGGTAAAATGTTTGTCTATGATTTGCTTCTACGCAGCGAGAAAAACCAAGGTAGAAACTACTGATCCAAGGGTTAAGTTACAATCTGGCCCGACCTTGCCTCGTGTCGTTACGCTCAGTTGACCATGGTACAAATCAGAAAACGTGACTCTTGTAAGCACACGAATCCCCTTAATTCCCCTGAAATTGTCAAGGGATATCTAGTTAATCAACGAGCTGAAGCAATGGAAAACTTCAAAAAATATTAGCTATCGACGCTCTTGTACGTCTTAATCTTATTAATCAATCTGCAGAACCTTACGAAGGGCTATAGAGAAAATGTTCGAAAGCTTTCTTAAACATGAAAAAGTAATCAAGAATCTTTTAAAATCTGTTGATTAACAATGTTGAGGAACCATATCTTAGAATAAGGTTGACATAAATAAAACTACAAATGTTTATTAATCGAACAGAAGGTGTGCGCTTTCTACCTGGGACAGCCAGTAAGCCAATGGTGATATCTGAATTTGTTGTTCGATAGCAGCGGAGACCAAAATGATATCTGCGATAAAAGAACTTGCTACTTCTATGATACCAGTTTGTAATTTTACTTTACTAGAGAGTTAAGTTTGCATTTGTGCTATCAATCATTCATACAATTCATACAAGCTACACTTTCACACTTCGCCTTCAGCAGCAAAGATCATCCAATTTTCCATGAATAAGAGCAGATTCACACGTTCAGCAGGTTCATCTCGTTTTCAAGCATGAGTCCAACGCGTCAGAAATCGCCTCTCGGAGAAAGTAATAAACGTTATCAGATCAAGACTTCCTCAGCTCGTTTGTCAGCCCCTTGAGAACGCAACGAGGTATGTACATCCATGAATCTTATCCATTTGCACGCACATCGACTGTTTGTGACTGGGACTCCAGATGATTATTATAAACTCATTCACTTTAATTTGTTTTGTATGCAAACAAACGTAAATAAAGCAGCTTATTATCCAATTTAGCGACTTGGAATTCTCCATCAACCCTACCGCTAGGTTCAGCCGGCTGACTCAAGATTGGAAAGAATGATGTGCTGCCTACTGCTGATGTGATATGTTTTATGGTTCCGTGTGTGCTTCAAGCGAACTGTTTTGATACATCTTTTGTTAGGCTCAATTCAAGCGCTATTCCAGGTCTAATCTATTTTACAATTTTCTTATTTATGACAACATAAACATTTCGTAAGAGGGAAGGTGGGTGGAAATTGAGACTGCTTGTTGCCGACCCAATCCCAATTGAGCGGCGGACAATTGCCACACAGTAGTGAGTAGTGTAATCCGACGCTGGCTAGCTGGCTGGCTGTGGTATCTGAGAAGTTGAGTCACTTTGATTGCACTGTGTCTTAATCAGAATTCCTCCTGGTTCTTCGAGATGTACGCAGCGGACGGACATGCAATAAGCTTAATAAGGATGACGACTAAAGATGATTATTATGAAAGACGTTTCCCTCTGTGCTGAAAAATGCAGGGGCCAATGAACGCCATCTCACCACCGCGACAACGACGACGACGACGACGACGGTCGGTGTTTATCAACTAAGCTAAAGGTCTGGTAAGGTGCGGAACGGCCTCTACTAGACTGGCCAGGGCACGCACGCTAGTCTACACGCTCATATGCCGGTGCTGCTGAGGGTAGCCAAGTGTGCGAGATAGCGTTACTGCGAATGAATTAAACTCGATCAACAGACTGGATGCGCAGATGACGCACTCTCAATTCGGTTGGTGTCTTTGCGCGCAATTGCTGCGTGGGTGTGTTAAATCTACTGAAATTTATTCAACCGAGGGGACTTCGCAGTCATTTGCTGCGAACCGCCTTGCTTGCTCATCGTTGTTTTAAGCGCACTTCTACGAAAACGAGAGTATTATTATTCATTTCGAAATTGACATTATGCAAGTGCAGCGATGATGAACGGGTGTATGCCGTGCCTAAATCAATTATTGTAGGAATTGAGTTTGATCTTATTATTAATGATCTTTTCGTAGGACTTGAGGAAATCTAAAATAGGTGTTCCAGCAATAATGTTTGTAAAAAGTTTAAGAGTAATGGTGTGTTAACCTATTATAATGAAGTTGTTTTTCATTAATTATTATCTTTAATTACCTTGAGCAAATTTTCATTTAATGCAAAACATAACAATTTTTTTTTGAAGATTCTGTTACTTAGTGACACATGGAACGTGTTTGGTGTTTCTATACGGTAAATAATTGTTTAATAAAGAATATGAGAACATTTTCCTACAGACACATTATTGCACCAAAGATAAGCAAACTTTGAACGAAACTTATATCAGATAAGTTACGTTCCTCTAATTCTGTCAAAGAAAATATTTCAAAATCTGTGCGGATTGGACAACGATCGAATGTTGCCAAGAAAAATTACAATACATTCTGAATTTGCCACTCTCATGCACTTTGGATAGGTATTTTTCCTGAAATTCCTGAGATCATATCGTTGATATCTGCAGCATTTTGCTTCAGTTGATTCGGATCCCCATTTGATTCGAAACCAAAAATATGTCTACGTAATCTTTCTTTAATTGCCATGTAAGTTTTGGTAATTTGATTTATTTATTGGCAAACGCATTAGAAAAAAAATTAACAACGTGTTGTAAATTCTGACAGCTACCGGACATACTGTTAATTGCAAATCTGTAAACCGATTCTTAGTATCTTCAGACTGCTGAATCGATTTGTTTTATTTAACGTATGCATTAAAAAAACCTGGACATATTTCGGATGACGACAAAGAAAACTATATACTATTCAATGAAACAAGTTTACTTATAATCCTAGGTTTATTAAACCTTCTACAAAAATGCTTCAACGCGCTGCCGGGTGGCATAACATTACTTTGCTAGAATCTTAGCCATGGTCGATGAAAAAAATTGATGTCGGCAGGTTCTTTAGCTCTTTCGTGGCATGGGCGATTAGCTGGTACTCCGATTTGGCCATGAAAATATTGGAAAAGATCCATCGTTTGTGACTCGCCCCAAAAATTCTCTCGGTCATTGTTTGGGGGACGTTGGAAAGTGGTCAGTGGTTTTCGGTACAACGTTTATCATCAGCCGGTCCGTCACATCCTTCTTCACGTGATCCTTGTTGATGGAGGCGGCCCCTTCCGGAGGGCACTTCGTACTGTATACCTCCCTGTTTACCGCCCCTAGAAGGAAAGGCCATAAAAAGTCAACTCAATAAAGTTTACATGACATGACGTAAAAATAAGTTAAGGAACACAAAATATTACCGCTATTCATAATGCAAAAACTAATCTTTTTTTTTTGTCTTGATTATCGAGATTTTCAGCCTTGGGCTGGTTCATCTCCCGTCGTAGTCAGTCAAACACCACTTTTTGGGCATTTTCGTAACTTCTCCGGGGGTGAGATTCGAACTCGTGACTTGGGCGTGAGAGGTATGGATGTTAACCAATACGCCGGGGTCGCCCCCAACTAATCATTTATGATTTCCGTTTTGAACTAAAGAATCTAGTTCTAAAGGGTGTTCCGATCAAAATTTGATCAAACAGTAATGTGTGTGAGTCGATCAATATTTTTATTAATAAGTCACATTCTTTTTCTTTTTCAAGTTCAGTTAATACAGAATTCAGGAGAAATATTCAGCTAAGCTTCCTTTTTACCGGATGCGAGTTACTGGGTCTTTCGTTTAACACCTGCCATAAGATTTTGTACAGTCTCCTTGTCCACTGTATTTACCGCAGAACGCCAGTTTTCCTTGAACTGTTTCTCGCTCACAACAGGTTTATGAGTCTTCTTAAGGTTCCATTTGACAATGGCCCTATATTGTTCGATTTGGCTGAGCTCTGGCATGTTGGGAGGGTTCTTGTCCTTGGGCACCACTTGAACGTTGTTGACAGCATACCACTCCATGGTGTTTTTTTTTCGTAATGGCAAATGCCAAAACCGGCCAAAATAGAACGGAACAGTTGTGTCGCTTCAGGAAAGGGAATACACGTTTTTGTAGGCACTCGCTCAGATAAATTTCCTGGTTGAGGGTTGTTGAATTGTTGGTTCCATAAGGTCTATACATTGGTTATAGTCTTGTCAAATTTTCAGCTAAAAATATTGATAATTGACAAAGTTACAGAAGGTTGAACAACGCGATTTTTGGAAGCAAAATTTTGCTCGGTTTTTTTACTACTGAGTGTATGATGTTTATTATATTATATAATAAGGCAGAAGTTTGAAGAAATTTTTCTTTTTCAGTTTCTTCTCTTCGCGTTCGCTCAAACTGTACACACAAACTGTTAGTGGTGTGCGGGCCTCAAATTTTGCAGCGGGTGAATGGTTTGCAAAAATATACACATTATCCACCTCTGCTCCGGTGTTTCAACTTTTCGTGACGGTACACATATGTACAGTATGTAAAAAAAGTTTATCCACCCCTTCTCACTTCGTACATTTGCTTCAAATAATCCACCAAAACATTGAAAAATGTTTTTTAATATTAAGTTTATTTCTCAAGGGATAAAAAGAAAGTCAAATAACGATAATTTGATGTAAAAGCACGAACTGTTCGTGTCTGAGACCAAATATATAAGAAAACGATAAAAAATAATGCAAAAAAAGTATATCCACCATAATCCTGAAAATCATTCAATATTTCGTGTGACCTCCCTTGGCTTCAAGGACAGCTTGACATCGTCGTGGCATTGACTGGACAAGCTTAGCAGTCGTTTCTGGTGCGATTTTGTCCCATTCAGTTACAACAACTTGTCGTAATTGCTGAATGCTTGATGGTTTGTGTTCCTGAACCTTAATTTTCAAAATAGACCAGAGATGTTCTATTGGATTAAGGTCAGGAGACTGTGCTGACCACTCCAAAACATTGATTTTCTTTTCCTTAAACCATTGGGATACCAGCTTCGATGTGTGCTTTGGATCCCCATCTTGCTGGAACGTGTATCTCCGGCCCAGCTTCAGTTTTTGTGCACTTGCTGAAAGTTTTCGTTTCAGTATGTCCAGATAAACCTCCTTTGTCATTATTCCGTCAATGAATTCGAGTTCTCCAACGCCAGACAAAGCCATCGAGCCCCAAACCATGACTCTACCTGCACAGAAAATGATAAAAGCTAGTTAAGTTAGTTGAAAATTAATGATGTTGCAATAACTCACCTCCACCATGTTTGACTGTAGGCTTTAAACACTGGGTTTTCAGACTTTCACCGGTTCTGCGCCATTTTCGTGTGATACCATCAGACCCAAATAGCATTATTTTAGTCTCGTCTGACCAAATGACCTTTCTCCAATCATCGACTGTCCATGTAATATGATCTCGAGCCCACTTCAATCGTTTTTAATGTTTTTCGCTGACAACCATGGTTTCTCAATTGCCACTCTACCCTTCAGACCTTGTAGATGCAATCGATTTCCGATTGTTTGAGGTGTCACATGGATAGAAAATTCACACTCAACTTGCTTTGCACTTTTTGGAGCTGACAAACCTCGATCTTGTTCCGCCTTTCTGACGATAGCCCTGTAAATCCGGGAACTTGTCTTCGCCGGTCGCCCTGATCGCTTTTCTAGTGTGAAAGAACCACTCTTTTTGTACTTCTGAACAATTTTGGCAACCGTATCTTTACGTATCTGAACGATATTAGCAATTTGACGGTAGCTTTTACCGCACTTGTGATGCTCTATGATAAGTTTTCGGATACTCAGCGAAATTTGTGCGTTTTAGGCATTTCGAAACACGAGAACTCAAATTTGAATCACGAAAGCTTCTACACTACGAAAGGATAACTGTATGCAATGTTTACATTTGAAAAAGTGACAGGAACCGCTCAATACACGGCAAAATGGTACTAAGCATGTTTGGGTGGATAAACTTTTTTTGCATGTTTTACTTCCCTTTTCTGTTGATCTTGGCATAGATTTTCAAGAGCAAGATTAATTCAAGTATATTTAATGGTATAATGATAGGTACTATATAATGGACCAAACGCATAGCAACACTCATTTTATCAACTAATATTTGAAACGATAACAGGAAAATTGTAAATTTGAAGCAGGGGTGGATATACTTATTTTACATACTGTAAAATTTCTGTTTGGCATTCTTGAAACCATTTGAATTTTCGAGACGTGTGAAAAATTGTTCACAATGCAACGAAGGGAAAACTAAAATTGCTTAAGTCACCACTGGCTGCCAATTGGCAAGAACTTGTAACGTAATGTCTGATAAACTCCAATCAAACAAACTCACTCAAATTGAACAAGGCGTCCTGAAAAGGACGGATCTTTAATGAGCCACAGTTGTATTAAAACCTTCTCGGTATTTTAGAGATGGCTACCAACAGGATCACACACGCATCTGCCAATCCCATTCTTTTTTGTCATAAAGATGACAGATTTTTGAGGAACACATAGATTCTAAAGATTTATAGCAATTGCTTATCCACTCCAAAATCTCAAATTCGAAATATGAGTACAGTTTAGGATCCGATTCATCTTTTTATTTATACCACTTTCAGTATGTCCCATGAAGCAAAACCATATAGTTTGTGTTCTCCATAATATTTCCTTCTGCTCCATAAAGATATTCCTTCTGGCGTTTCTATGGGTATTCTTCAGACGATTGTAAGCATTCCTCTAGGGATTTTTTACGGAGTTTATTCTGCAGTGTTTCAAAACCTTCTTGTGATGAAATGTTTGGAGCAATCCCTGATCTTGTGACGTTTTGTGATTTTAAAGCAATTCCTGGAGGACACCTGAAA
>JASCZW010012836.1:0-27279 GCA_034211315.2 Aedes japonicus
GCTTTCCGGGAAGCTGACCCGACTTATCAAGACTACGATGGATGGAACCCAGTGCTGTATGAGGATATCGGGTGGATTATCAGGTTCATTCGAATTTCTCAGGGGCTTCGTCAAAGGTAATGGTCTCTCTTGCCTCCTGTTCAACATTGGACGAGCGGCGTTTATCATGCGAGGCACGATTTTCAGCAGATCCGGTAAATTTATCTGCTTTGCCGATGACGTGGATATTGTTGGCAGAACATTTGAGGCAGTGGCAGAGCAGTACACCAGACTAAAGCGCGAAGCAGAGAAGATTGGGTTGAAGATAATAAGTCCAAATCGAAGTACATGCTGGCAGGCGGAACCGACCACGGCAGGACACGACTGGCCAGGCACCGACGAGGCAACAGTGTAACGATCGACGACGATGAGTTCGGGGTAGTAGATGAATTTGTCTATCTCTGCTCACTGGTTACTGCAGACAACGATAACAGCCGTGAGATCCGGAGGCGGATTATCAGTGGAAGTCGTGCCTACAATGGGCTCCACAAGCAACTACAGTCAAACATATTTAGCTCCCGTACGAAGTGCATCCTGTACAAAACGCTAATAAAACCGGTTGTTCTCTACGGGTATGAGACGTGGACAATGCTTCAAGAGGACCTGCGACGAACACTCGGAGTTCTTGAGCGACGGGTGTTAAGAACCATCTTTGGTGTAGTACAAGAGGACGGACTATGAAGGCACAGGATGCACCATGAGCCCGCGTAACTCGCTAACGAGCCCAGTATTCATAAGGTGGCAAAAGCTGGAAGGATACGCTGGGCAGGACATGTTGCGAGAATGCCGGGTAACTATCCTGCAAAAAATGGTGTTCGACGGGAATCCGGTTGGTACAAGACGATGTGGGACGCAACGGACAAGATGGTCAGACCAGGTGGAGCAAGACCTATGGGGTACAAGGCGCCCAAGGGATAGGAGAAGAGCAGCCGCGAATCAGGCATTATGGAGGGATATTGTGTATCACGCTCTGTTATAGTATTGTGACGTTATGCCATGTAAATAAATAAATAAATAAATAACATACGATACTATTTATCGTGAGGAGATATGGAACATTGCGCTAGAAAGTGTTGTGAAACGTGCGGACTTTAACATGCGGGGTACGATTTTCAATCAATCCGGCCAGTTCATCTGCCTCGCTGACGACATGGACATTGTCGGCAGAACGTTCCAGCTAGTAGCTGAACATCATACCAAGCTAAACCGTGAAGCAGAAAACGTTGGATTGAAGGTGAGTCCGTCGAAGACTAAGTACCTGTTGGCTGGAGGAATTGGCAGAATTGTGAAAATCGACGGAGATGATTTGGATGTGGTGGATGAGTTTGTGTACCTCGGATCATTGGTAGCTTCGGATAACAACTGCAGCAGAAAAATTCGGAGACGCATTATTACCGGAAATCCTGCCTACTGAAGACTCCACAAGATCTTAAGATCTGGTAAACTTCACCCTCGTACAAAGTGTACCTCGTACAAAACGCTGATAAAACCAGTAGTTCTCTACGGGCATGAGACGTGGACAATGCTCGAAGGGGACCTGCAAGCAGTTGGGTCTTCAAACATGGACATGTTGAAGAATGTCGGACAAAACCCCGCAAAAATGGTGTTTGCCTTGAATCCGATCGGCACAAGACGCAGAGGAGCGCAGCGAGCAAGTTGGTTAAACCAAGTGGAGCAAGACCTTGGAAGTGTGGGACATTCGAGGAGTTGGAGACAAGCTACCCTCAACCGAGTTTTATGGAGAAATATCGTGACGCAGGTACGGTCCTAATAGGACTTTGGACCAGAATAAGTAGGCTGCAGCTTCTTCTGAACGGAAACCCACTTTGTCTTCGTGTCTTCCTCAGATTTGACCTCCTTGGGATGCTTCCGTAGTGCCTGCTTCATAATAGCCCAGTATTTTATGATGGGCCTTAGTTCCAGTGCGTTGGGGGGTTCATGTCCTTGCGTGCGAAAGCAACCGCGTTGGCTTTGCTAGATCCGGCCTGAAGATCGTGGGCCCTTCGTGTTGCATCAACAGAAGAAGCAGACACATCTGTAGATACTTCCCAAGGTAGATCTCCCCGTGTACAGCCCCGGTAGTCTTTAGCGAAAAATTCCTAGACCAGACCAGGAATCGAACCCAGACATCTCCAGCATGTTGTTGCATTGTAGCCGTGCCTGTACCGAGTGAGCTTACGAGAACCTATACCATACCGGTATTTTTGGAACTGATAAGAGCCCATAGATACATTCCACGCTTTCTGACAACTTCGTAGAAGCACACCTGTTGCAAAATCATGTGGAAGCCACTGAAATGCAACTCCAATTGAGAGTCACAATCAAGCCACTGCAAACAATAGTGAAAGCCTTGTATTGCTTCTATTGATGTCCAAGCTCATCGTTTTAGCACAACCCGGGAGACTTGGTCCTGTACCCAATGATTTCATTATCTCCAATCCAGTCAAACAATCGCAATATTTTGTGACATAGTGGGCGGATTATTATGATTTGAGATAACTCAATGCAGACCTCTTCCAAATTTGGCAGATCTACAGGCAATCGGTGGAAACCCACCTGGTACCTCATAGCAAGGAGCTTAGAGGCGGGCCGAAAGTTTTTATGAGTTCCCTCAAGCCCTCAGCGAAACGTACGAAACAACGTTGTATTCTTTCAATACGAGTGATATGAGTTGAGTTTCGAGATGAACGGATTTGATCGGCATGTTTAAGAACACTTCGAACGAGCAAACAATAAAGTGCCTTGAATGCATACACATCACTGAACTCGGATGCATTCCGGCGGAAGAAACCATGCATGGCGAAAGCCGTAGCAGTGGTTGAAGTGATGTATTCGTTTAAGCTTAGCTTAGCAGTCCATTACCACTACCAAGTTTTTAATTGATGATACACGGGCCAGATTGATGCCGTCTACTCCGTAATAAAATTTCAGTTGCATCCGAGATTTACTGAAACTTATAACCATTCAATTCTCCGCATTCATCTCCATTCTCTGCACAATCATCCAATGAGCTGATGATTTGGTAAATTTTTAGATCGTCGGCAAACATAAGGGGTTGTGAATTCAGACGATGGCTCAAGTCGTTGACGAACAGAGTAAAGATCAAGGTACCGACGTGACTACCTTGTGGCACGCCGGATAACGTTACATAAGGTTCTGTATCCGCAATAATCCGGACACCTCAAAACATGAATTAAACATAAATTTCGCATTATATTTCCGTCGTAGTTGTTTATTTCAGATTCATGGGATGTGTTTTAACAATTCGTGAAGACAAAACATAGTTATTTGGTATTTGCATAAAATTTTCGAACTTTGCGCTAAACTACGGGTTTGTACAGATTCTTCAGAAATTGTAGATGCCGTCTTTGTTTAAATGTGCTGGAAGTGTTTGATGTCTTTGATTTCTTGTTTTTTTTTTCAAAAAGCTTCCGCTTCATCAGAGCCCAATATCTCTCGATTGGTCGTAGCTCTGGGCAATTTGGCGGGTTTGAGGTTTTTGGCACAATGTTCCCGGGGGAGTTGTTCACAATGTTCACTTGTTTTGCTTGGTACCACTCCATCACAGTTTAAGCATAGTGGCATGATGCCAAATCGGGCCAGAACAAAGGTTTTTCTTTGTGATTTTCAATGAAGGGTAGCAATCGCTTCTGCAGACACTCTTTCTGATAGATCTCCTTGTTGATTGTGCCTGTAGGTGCCTGACGAAAGATTTACTCTTTTTTGCCAAACGTGCAAATTGCTTGCCACACAAGGTATTTTTTGGGAAATTTTGATGCCTTCTTCGTTCTGAAATGCTCAGCTGTAGCATTTCTGGCCAAATCAGAATAAAAACCAGCCCTGGAAGCTGCTTGAAATCCTCCAGGACATAAGTTTCATCGTCCATAACAACGCATGAAAACTTTGTCAAATATTTGCAGTACAAATTGCTGCCAAGTTCTGTTTGTCGTTGCGATTTGGAACTGTTTTTACTTTATACGACTTAAGTCTCAAACGTTGTTTTGATTTTTGGACAAAATCAGGCGACATCCCTATTTTACGAGCCACCGTTCGAATGGAGAGATTTGGGTTTTTCGTTAATATCCTTTTCACCTTTCGGTCCATGACAGGATCAGTGCGTCCAATGTTTTTGTCACTTCTCGGTTTCCTCTCCACCGTCAAACGTTCCGAAAATGATTTGAGCACATCGTGAACAGTGGATTTAGGCAAATCCAATGTTTTCGCAAGGTCCCGTATTGACAAGTCAGAATTTGCCGTACGCCCGTATAAAATTTGCTCGCGCACTTGTTTTTCTTTCGTCGCCATCTTGAATACTAAACATGAAATGTAAACATCAACCATAGTCTTTTCATCATAGACTCTCTAGCTATACCACAGTCAAATTTTTCATTCTTACGTGCAATATTTCAAAGGTTACTATGATTTGAAGGTGTCCGGATTAATGGGGATACAGACCTTAACCGCTTGACTTATAGGAACTAAACTTCACGTAGGCGGATCGATCTAGAAGGTATGAATCTAACCACATACTGAGCCAATTAGAAAATACTAGTTTCTCGGGCTTTTTCATTGATAATTCGTGAGGTACTTTATCGAACGCTTTGGAAAAAGTCAATGTAGATACAGTCAACATGGCCAACCTACAGTGCATTTACATATGTCATTAGGTTTGTAGCAGTAGAGCGATTCTTCGCTAAGCCGTATGGACATTGCAAAATCATGGGCTTAGCAGCAGAATACATCCTCTTCATGAATCAAAAGTTCAAGTGTCTTGGCTAAGCAGGAAATAATTGTAATAAAGGATGTCCGGAAAGTAATAGGAAAAAATTAAAAAAATATTATTTATTTTGAAATAATGATAAGAATTCTTATTTATTGCTCAGATTCAAGATATATAAGTATACAGAGATGTGAGTATGTTTACTTAGCATTCTACTCCTGATTTGGATATTTTGGTAAGCATAGAGTAACCGTGGTCCATGAGGTGCTGTCCATGAGTTTCTGCTACATCAGCTGCAAGTTTTTTCCAGATCCGCTTGAATCCAGTGAGGTTTTTTGGTGGCATATGTCTCTTAGAATACTCCTGTTTGCAAATTGACCAAAATTCTTCAATTGGTCTAGCTTGTGGCAAATTCGGCGGATTTTTGATTTCGGGATAAATTCAATATTTTCTTGCCCAAGGAACTCAAGTACTCTTTTTGCGTAGTGTACCGATGCCAGGTCTGGCCAAAATAAAACACTGTTGGTAGAATGATGCTTACGAATGAACGGAATCAAACGCTTCTTCAAACATTCGTTGAGATAAATTTCTGCATTAATTGTTCCGGTTGTAATATATGGCTCAGACACGTTCCCAAATCGATCCATGGCCTGCCACACAAGGTATTTCTTGAAAAATTTAGATTTTTTCTTCGTTTTTTCATCGTACGAAACTTCTTTGGGATTAGAACTGTGGTAAAATTTTCGTCCTGGGACTTCTTGTGGGTCAAATGGAACATACGTCTCATCATCAATTATAAGAACTTTTTGACGTGACTTGTCGAGAACAAAACGAGCGCCTGATTTCGCACGAGCAGCTTGGTCCTTAACATACTTTGGCACGATCTTTTTGTTCTCGCCTTGATACGTAGTTTGTTAATTTTAATATCACTGAGTGTTGACTTTGAAATATTCATTTTCGATGATAATTGGCGAACTGAAATATCCGGTTGCTTCTTAAATGCCTTTTCTACAGCATTCACGACCTTTCGCGTTGATACGGACGCTGGACGACCTGATAGTCGATGAAAATCAGCTGTACCAGTTTCGGAATACCTTTTTAGAACATTGTAAATAGTGCTGGATGGAACTCCTTCTGCTTTGAAGTGACGATACGTGGTAGTTTTGCACCCATCAGCGATATTTTGAAAAAACTGGACAATGCGTTTCGCACGCGCTTCCTTTTCGCTACGCTTCATTGTTTTGGTACATGACGTTTATGCACACTAAACTAATTATGAGTACTGCAAAGAAAAACATACTCAACGGTATGTTTCACGCTAAATTTAACCTAAGCATTTGTTACAAAACATAGTGCTCAAATTTTTCCAGTTACTTTCCGGACATGCTTTAGGTAGATAATTCTTTACATCATGGATGTTTCCAGCTTTGTGTATGGGTGTGATCGCAGACAACTTCCATACTTCCGGAAAGGTAGTCTCCGATAGCGACAGGTGTTGAATAATCAACACACAGGTAGTGCAAGTACTTCAGCACATCGACGAATAAAAATGGGAGGTAAGTCCAGGACCTTTCGAAGGTTCAACAGTTCTCAGTGCACTAGTGATATCTGCTACGGTGAAGGTTGGACACGGAAATTGTACATCGTATGAGGGCAAGGTATTCAACAACTCTGGAGAACTCGGTGGCAATCAGCGGAAAGTTCGACTGGTTGAGCCACCGAAAGACATTTCCGGCGGGATGGACTGTGTGTGTTTTCTGCTTTTAACAAAGCGCCAGAAAGATGAAAGATCCACCTTAACCTTTTCTTGGATTCGGAAAATATATTCACGGAAAGAAAAAGATACATATTCGGTGATTCAGCCTCAAGCCTGCGCAAAATTGAGCTGTTTTCAGCAGTTCGATGACGCAGAAGGCGGCGGCTAGTCTTACGAAGAACGTTCAGCGATGTCGAAGTTCAGTATTTCACTACGGTTGATTGTTTGACCGGCGATGATAACGTTTGCGGAGAGGACAGTGTCTGACTATGGTTCTGAAAGTCACGCAGTAGAATGTGGCAACCACAGCGTTAAAGTTGGCACCGTGAAAAAAATCTAGTTCCTAGTCACATCGGTTGAAATCGAAGTTGCGTGGACATTTTTAAGGCACTTCGTGTGTTCACGCGTAAGACGAACAGCTTTATGGTGACGGTCCAAGGGTAAAATTGAGAATGGTGCTTCGAATAAGTCAATTTCATTACTGTTGCTTACGAAAGCCAAGTCTAGAAGTCTTCCGTTGATATTGCGCACATCGCAAATCTTTTGCAATCCACTAGCAATCATGTTTTCAGTGAATACAAGCTCCTGTTCGGTTGATGCATTTGTTGGTAGGTACGAGTCTAGGTCCTCGTCGAATGACCAGAGTAGATGAGGCAGATTGTAGTCGCCAAGAATCATCACAGAATCGTGGTCTCTTTATTCATTATTTGCTGAACACAGTACGAAGGTGCGAAGTAAGTGCCATGTTCACTATTGGGCCTCAAGTAAATTCCACATACATAGACATATCTAGTCGGAAGAGACAGTTTAACAGCAATTTGTTCGAGCAAGTCACATCGGTCAAGTTGCACAGGAGCACTTAAAAAAACTCTTCTAACAGCAATGAGCGTTCCACCTCCTCTTGGGAAATTCTTGTCGCGTTACTTCGGTCGCAACGGTAGGTATTATACTGAGATGACAGCTCGGCTTTCCTAACGTCATTCTGCAGCTACGTTTTCGTCAGTACGCTGACGTCGTAGTCACTTGAAGCAGTCACCAAAAATAAACTTGTTAGACTTGGTGCGCATCCAAACCGACGTTGTTATAATACACTGATAACGGAACGGTTGATTCTCTTGGTTCCGATGAAATAGAAAGCGGTGTCAGTTCAGTAGCGAGAGACGAGAGGTCAGACACAGATGGGCGAACGATAGCATGAGCAGCAACTTCAGGAGTATTAGGGATAGGCGATTCTTCCAGAACTAATGCTGGAAAGTGGATACTGCTTTAGGTGTTTTGAGTACAACGGTTGGATCAGGCGACATCGCTTTCGGCCTCCAAATAAACTGCTCCTTGTTCCCAAAGTCTTCAAACGCCCGAAAACGAATTCCTATTGGCCATATTTCAGTAAACACACATATTTTATTTATTTATTGTTTATTATTTATTTATTTCTCCTTGTTCAACATATGTAAGCTGGTTGTAATTGCTTCTCTGTAGTGTATCCGTCTCCGCATATCTGTGTAGATGGAACCCATCGTGTTGTTGTAGTGGTGTGTGATGCAGACGTTTTAGGAATCACCTGACAGTTAAACCGCCCTCTATTCCTCTATCATCTATCTTTGTCTATCACACAAAGATCGATCAATTGTGTGTTTACGCACTACTTTGTTTCGCCCATGCTTCCGATCCTGATTTGATTCAGAAGGTACATTGGTGGCGGGAATTAAAGGTCAAAACGCTTCATGCATTTCGTGATTTGTTATAATAAACGTCATCCTCATGCTCTCATCCATACCACTGTTCGAGTTGTTGTAGTTGTTTGTGTGCTACCTTTTCTGTTGATCGATTGTTTTTGAAGGCGCAGCACCACCATGCTTAAAGTAGCTAGGAAAGTTTCTTGATTTGCTACACAATCATGCTGATGCAATGATGATACCTGGCATTGTTATCTCTCCATAAATAAATCCGAAAGTTCATTTAGAACACAAAGTTTAAAGGTACCAAAAAACTTATTGCGATAAATGCCAAGAAAGCAGACGTGTACATACATTATAACATCCAGTACATTCAACATAAATTTGATAAAATTCAGTCTTATAACCATCTATGCGTTCCAATTTTCATTTGTAAATTCAAATCGCATTCAGCCCATAGCTCCACCACCATCACTCAAACGAGCTCATCTAAACCGCAAATTAGCATCATCCACAGAAAGCAACTGCGTAACGGTAAAAATAGAGCTTTCCCTTCAACGCCGCCACCGAGAAACGAACCGAGCGTACTTCCCCGATCCACATCTCAATTCAACGTCATTTGGGCGTTCATGCGTTTAAACTAACATAAATCCGGGCAAAACGGCAAACTTCATCTGCGTCGAGAAACGTCGGCATTTTCCGGACTCAACCTTTGCTGGTACATATGTCTTACTTCCCCACCACCCCACCCCCACGCACCACACCCCGCGGAAGCACGAAATCGAGCAGAAGACGTAAATCTCTTCAAACCGTTTCGCGTCGAGTTTCGTTACGAAGAAACCTTAACCAGCTGGTGTGGCGGTTGATTGCAAGAGCGACGCGTATTTGCGAGCAAAATCTTATCACAATCTTTCATCATTACCGTCCGTGCTGCGACGCCGGAGACGACGACGACCGTCCCTTTCGGTTGTGGCTCTGTGCCGGTGCAGTTTCCAGGACAACGACGACGGTATTAAGACAACTTGTTTGCTCACAGCAGCCACCTGAAGACAAACCAATCTCACCACAACGGCACTATGGGGAATCACTGTGCGAAAAGGTGGCCAATAGTATGTCATGGATTTCACATTGGTTTTCGGAATGTTTTGTTTTCATGTCAAGAATTGTGTGTTCATGAAGAGAAGAAATGTTAACTTGAAGAGAGAACTAATGTCGGGATAGATTTGTTTTTATATTAAATAATTAACTGGTTAGCTTGATCGTCAAATATTTTTTTAAGTTCTGGATACGTTCTGGAATTGAAAAATTGTTGTGGTATACAATAACGGATAATACTTCAAGACCAGATGACCATGTTAGGAGACTTTTTATTTCTTTATTCTTAAACACAATTGTTTGTTCACTCCTTTAAATATAACTGAAACCATTAACGAGAGCATATATTTTTTGAGTTCCACAATTAAGGAGTGTATCGAATATAAGCTATCCACATATATTTGCGTTGTACGCATGTATTTGTGATGGTTTTTTATGCTCTGAACACTGCATGTTGTGCGTTTGACTGTCAGCTTTCTTTTGTTTACTTGTTTGTGCGGTTCAAATTCTGCGTTTTCAAAATGTCGCGTATTGAAAAGGAAGTCAAAATTAAGGTTATGGACACATGGCTAAGTGAGAAGGGTATTACTATGCTAAAATTGGCGAAGCGGTTTGGAATTCATCATGCGAGTGTTAAAACCATCATTGATAAGTTTGGGAAACACTATTCTTTGGATAAGCTACCAGGAAGAGGCAGAAAACCCGGTTCTTCCAACCCAAAACTGGAGCAGAAAGTGGTATCTCTAATCATGAAGAACAAATCAATGTCAATACGTGATTTGGCCAAAAAGCAGGAACGAGTGTCGGAATGATCCAGCGTATCGAGAGGCGAAACCACCTGAAGACCTACAAGAAGCAGAAAATCTCGAAACAAAGTGCAGAACAGAAGAAGCAAAGCGCAATAAGGGCCCGGAAATTGTATTCGCGTCTTTTGCAGCGTCCGGATGCATGCGTTTTGATGGACGATGAGACCTATGTAAAGGAGGACTCAAACACCCTTCCAGGTCCACAATACTTTACTGCCGTCGTTGGGAGGATGTGAGCGATGCGGACAGGTCGATTCAAGTGGAGAAATTCGGTCGAAAGGTACTGGTATGGCAAGCAATATGTTCCTGTGGTTTGAAGTCAACCATTTTTTACACTACCGGAACTACAAATGCGGAAATCTATCGATCTGAGTGTCTCCAGAAGAGATTGTTGCCTTTATATATAAAGCATAGTACAACTCCACTGCTTTGGCCGGATTTAGAGTCGGCTCACTATGCCAAAACCACTCTCAATTTGCTTGCGGAAAAGTGTATCGATTTCGTTGAGAAAATATCAATCCACCAAATTGCCCTCAGCTTCAACCCATCGAACGTTACTGGGCAATCGTGAAGAGGGTCTTCAAGAAGACTGGTAAGGCAGCTGGGAACATGCAGGAGTTCAAAAAAACTTGGGCTCAAGCGTCCAAAAAATGCGATGCAACACTTGTCCGGAACTTGATGAAGAGCATTCGATCCAAAGTTCGAAAATTCGTGAAGGAATAACTTAAATTTCATCCGGTCTTCATTATGTTCAAGTTTAACCTCGTACAATAAAGGATCAATTTTTTGTATGAATAAAATATCGGTTTTCAACATAATTTGAAAGAAAGTTTGTGGATAGCTTATTATCGATACACTCCTTATTTTCTTAGAAATTCACATTTAAGAACCCAATCTTACCTTCCAGAAACATTTGGTAAATTTTTTCCTGAACATAGCTACTTTCTAAACTTCTAATAAGTCCCATCCTGAACTACGAGGAAAATTTCTGCAAAACTTTGGGAAAGTACTCTCCAGAATTTCTTGGAAAATCTTCTTAAGGTTGTTAGAAGATTCTTCCGAGTTTCAAGGGAGTATACTCCTGAACTTCACGGAAGTTTGTTCCTGAATTTCTTAGAAATTCCTGCTTGAACTACTTGAACTACGTTTCCCTATACTTCTGGAATGTTTCTTCCTGAAATTGTATCTACCTGGACATCTGGAATTTCCTGAATTTCGAGAAGTTCTCATTCTAAAATGCTGGAATGTTCGATTCGAAACTTTAGCGAAGCTCTCTAGCACTTCTGAGTTCTGGGTAGTTCCAACTAAACGTTTGCTCTCTTCGGAAATTCTGAGAAGTTCGCTTGTGAACTTCTGAGGAGTTCTTAACTGATTTTTTTGAAAAACTCCTTCTTGATCCTACAGGTAGTTTTTTCCTGAAATTCGGGGAAGTTTTTTCTTGAACTTATTCTTTCCAAACTTCTGATTGGTTCCATTCTGAATTGCGAAGAAATTTTTGTTAAAACTTTGGGACAGCCGGCTCCAGAATTTCTGGGAAAATTCTCTTGAATTTGTTCTTGAAGTTTCTTCCTGGACTTCTGAACTTTCATGAAGTTTTCTCCAAAACTTTGAGGAAGTTTGTTCCGGAACTATTGAGAAAATGGTGCTCAAATTAGAAGGAAGAACCTCCAATACTCCTGGGAAGTTTCATTTTGTTCACTCTGAAGAATTTTAAGAAATCCTTTTACGGAAATTTTGAAATGTTCTCGTTTGAGCATTGGAAAAGCTGCCAAGCCCTTCTTGAGGATTTTTTTTTCTGATTTTTTGAGAAATTATAGGTAGTGCTTGTTAGTTCCCGTCTGAAGAAGTTTGAAGAAATTTTTTTTTTAACTTCTGGGATGTTCAATCTTGAATTTCTGGGAAGAACTCGAAAACCTCTGAAAAGTTCCAAACTTCAAAAAAGTCCTCTTCCGTACACTTTTTCCCGAAGCTCTGATAAGTCCTCTCCTGATTCTTGGGCAAGTTCTGTCCTGAAATTCTGGTAAGTATGATTTTGGACTTCGGTAATGCTCGGTCATGAGTTTTTGAAGGTTCTTCTTGCTTGAACTGCTTGCTCTCAATACTTCTGAGAAGTTTCTATTTGACCATCGGAGAAGTTTTTTTTTCGAGTATTGTCCCGAAGCTCTGGGAAGTCTTCTTCTAAGCATTCCAGTTTGTGCCTTAAATTCTGGGTCTTTTTTTTCTATTCTTCAAGGAATCTAGAACTAATTCAGGGATATATTTCCAAATCCTTAGTACAAATGTACTGAAATGATGCGTTTAGTACCGTAAAACAGGGTGACTTCGATCAGTTTTTGAACTATTTCTTGAAATTTTCTATGATAATTATCTTTAAAATTTGGTTTTAAATTTTTTAAACCAGTACTGGTATCTGTAGTATAACACTACACAGAAATTTTAAACATTTATTATGTCAGATGAACTTTACAAAAAATTTTAAATTCCCGCGGTCAATTTTCAATAACGGGGTGACTTCGATCAAAATCAATTTTATTCATTTGAAGTGCTTAAATGAATAAAAAAACATAAAATTTTCAGGCAAACCGTTTGATGAAGATGTCTTCCGCATAGCACAGGGGTGGAGCATTCCCCAAAGGGAACGTTCATTAATTATGTCACGCAAAAAAAAACCAATTTCAAAACCCTCCCCGTTTGTCATGTTTTTTGTGGACCTTAAATTTTGTGTACAAATTATCATTAAATTGTCGAAATAAATGTTTCACACCTTTTCTCCAACACAGAACAAAACAAACCAAACCCTTTGACAGATTGGAAGGTAGTGCAACACTTCGAGAAGGTTGTCGCGTTTATTCATTCGCTCTTAATTTTCGATCAGAATAATTTTTTTTATTCATTAATTTGTTTATGTATACAAAATTAATATTTTTTCGATTAGCTTAGAGCGACAAATGTTTAAGTATTCTGGAAAATGTGGTTATCGATTTTTTTATTTATCATTTTATTGCTTGAATATATGATTGTTGTTGAGCTTGCTAAAAAGTTCCAAGTGGCCCACCGCTTTCGTTTCTTCAAGAATTTCTACTTTAAATGATACCTACGATATTTCAACAAAGCTTCTTACCGTATCTATTATACTGTTTATGTCCTCGTACGTTTAAATCCTAACTTCAAAGAATACCTTTATTTGAAACTTAAAAAATATTTCAAACGTCTTAAAAGTCTGCGATATAAATAAAATGTCTGCTAAGTGTCTGCATCGTTAAAAAAGTCTGCAACAAAAATTTAAATTTACAGACATGTCTGTGAATATGGTATCCCTGGCCCTGACTCATGGGTTACTATGATTAGTGCTGCATGGGTGGTCTAGGGGTGAAGGTAAACCCATGAAAAATCGGCAATTTTTATCCACTTTTTTCTCATTCATCTTAACCTTCCATGCAACGCGCTAGGGTAAAAAAACACAACACACCTGAGAAATCCTCATTTGGTTGCTCTTTCGGCAACTGAGTTGTTTGAATATCATAGAATATCTTGAATAATGTGGGTTATTTTGAAACTGCGTGTGGCTATGAAAATAATTGTTTATTATTTTCAGTACTCAGGCTAATCAATAGTAGAATTGTATGAAGAAGAGCTGTGAAGTCATAAATTATTATATCAAAGTTACCCGCATTATTGAACATAACCCCATTGTCAGTTGTTCTGTTTACATGCGAGTGAATGACACGAGGAATAAAAATCGCTTCAAAAGTGTCGACCTGGGTGGATTGAACTCAATATTAGGTACTTTTGCCACGGTGTGGGATTTTTTATCAACTATATCTTTTTTCGAAGCACAAACCAACAGGCTATGTATTGAAAGCTTAAAAACAGCACAGATTTCATGCCTCAGAATGGCTTACAATTCCAATAAAACTTACTTTGACAAAACAAGTACGTTGTCATACTTCATTCAAACCATGAGGGCTCGAGCATATTTGCCCAAGCAGCACACTACGATTATAATTAGTTGCAGCAACTTGATTATGACTAAACAATTCACATTTATGTTTTCTCAACCGAATAGCAATATGTGTGCTACTAGATAATACGCAAGATCTTAACAATTGTGTTAACTCTTCGTGTATAACGTCCATGGGTCTGAATATCTGTTTTGTAGAGAGAGAAAAACAGAGGTTACAGCAATGCGTGCATCGTCAAATGACAATACTTCTAGCAACACTGGCACGCAGGTTTCATTGTGTTCGTCAACCTATGCTCGGGTGGGAGGAGGGGAGGCTGAAATGGAAAAAAAATCAACGAAATTGATTCACGGTCGTTCATTATGTCGTTTGTAGCAAGCGTGAATTTCATTTGAAACGCTTTCGACGGTGACTAGATCGAAAATGAATTTAAGTTACTCACGTTTGACAGGAAGTGAATTGGAAGTGAATCGGTAAAGGTAAGATCTATTCACTACACGAAGGCTAATTGAAATGGAATGAAATGAATACAAAAGCGATTCATTTTCATTTTAATGCTTCAACGATGTAGGAATCTGTTTGAAGTTTAGCTCAAAGAACTATTTGTCACATTGCACATTTTTTGCTGAATGAGCAGCTGTTTGTTTTTGCCAAAAGATTATGAATCTGTTCTATACATGATAACATTCTTATTTGATGATTGTTTGAAAACAATGCCCGGCAGAGTTGTTGCTTCGAATTTCCTCTAAGACCTGTTGAACCTTTTGCTCAAAAGGATTTATGAACAACAATCCGTCCACATTACAACCTATATTACGTGATTTAGAGTATCCAATAAAATAAAAAAGATGTATAGATGCTGATATCAAGATAGTCTATATCACGTAATGTTAGTTGTAGTGTGGAGTCTGATTTGCGCATCGACTGTGAACGGTTGGGCCGATTCTTTGTTGCGCACTATTCTATTATCAGGCAAAGCGCATTATCTATTGTTCAGCGGCGCGATTGTTCGAGAGAGCGAAAAAAAAATAGAACCATAAAGTTGCGGTCAGTTGCTGTGGGTGTAGATCGTGGTAGATTTTGTGGTTGGTTTTGATCCGTAGTATTGGTTCACCATAGTCGCCGAATCACCATATTAAGGATTTCCATGTTTTTCTAATGAAAATAGTGAGATATGATTGTGATTGTACTGTGATCGAGTGGTTTGGGTCATTATTAATTAGCTAGTTAATTACGACCTGTATAATTAGTTCACCATATGCGTCGTATCACCTTGATTTTGCTATCGGGCATAGCGCTATTGTTTCGGTTATTTATTGTTTGGTGGCGTGAGTGCGTGTTCTGTTGTTTACGGAAAAGTTTTGATGTCACTATATGGAACGGTTTCAGTGAGAAACTGGACGGACGCCTGCGGAGTTGGGTACAGGTGACTCGTGAGGAGGTAAGTGCTCTCAAGGACATGGAGCTAGACAGGTAATTGTTACCCATTGTACCCATATTAATGAAATGTATTTTTAATAGGTTGGCGTCAACCATCAGTTTAAGGAGTGTATCGAAAATAAGCTATCCACAAACTTTCTTTCAAATTATATTGAAAACCGATATTTTATTCATACAAAAAATTGATCCTTTATTGTACGAGGTTAAACTTGAACATAATGTTATTCCTTCACGAATTTTTGAACTTTGGATCGAATGCTCTTCATCAAGTTCCGGACAAGTGTTGCATCGCATTTTTCGGACGCTTGAGCCCAAGCTTTTTTGAACTCCTGCTTGTTCCCAGCTGCCTTACCAGTCTTCTTGAAGACCCTCTTCACGATTGCCCAGTAACGTTCGATGGGTGAAAGCAGAGGGCAATTTGGTGGATTGATATTTTTCTCAACGAAATCTATACACTTTTCCGCAAGCCAATTGAGAGTGGTTTTGGCATAGTGAGCCGACGCTAAATCCAGCCAAAACAGTGGAGGTTACTATGTTTCTTATATAAATCCACTATGCTTCTTATATAAATCCATCGAGAGCCAAAAAGTTTTGGCAACACGGTCAAATGCAGCATACATCTGTTTTAAGCTCTTTATTTTTCCGATAATTCTATACCGTTCCTATGACAAAAAATCACCCGTGTCGGTTTATGTGAATCGTAAACAGTAACTTCAACTCGATTCTATCACACTCTGTGGGTGGCCCCAATAGCATCCTTACTGTTGGTTTAAACCGGTCAACATCGACTTTTTAGCATTATTAAAAATGACTTGGTTTTCCCAATAAAAAACCACTACCCCATTTTGTTAGTGGCCCCAATAGCATCCTTACAGTTGGTTCAAATCGGTTCAAATATCGGTACTAACTTTCAAATATTTCATTTGACAGCTTATCGTTAACCGAAACGAATCCTGCTGCTACCCAAACCTGTTATCCAAAATCCCAGTGATTTCTCGTGGAAGTGCAGATGTGTTCTCGGCTTCCAATGATGCGAGTTTCACGTTTCCTTACTTGATCTGCATTCGGACGCGGCCGGCGCCGATATTGCCTTAGTTTGAGATCACCAGTTTCTACACATTGAAGATGTCTGTTAGTCCCAAGCATCATCTGGTGGCTCTCTGTGTTATTACAGCTGATCTGTCAAAAACGTAGTAGCAACCTCGGACGGTCAACAATGCTCATGCTCATCACGTAATATAAGTTGTAGTGTAAACGGGGTGTAAGGTTAATAGACAGTGAACGCTCTCTTATTGGCCACCTGCAGCCCCATAGTGCACCGTCCTCGTTGTCGTTGTCCTCGTTGTCCCTGGCGCGCAAAGGCGAGAAGCCCAAGTCGACTGCAGAACTGTTGCTTGCCACGGCGGACGGATGACGTGAACGGACGGCGACAGGAGAACGTGTAATATTAAGCGTTATTTGTACTATTATATTGCCTTTTATGTAAATATGTGTCTTCACCTCTGCCGTCCGATGGCAACCTCCCACGCCCAGGCCCCAGAAAGTGCTGGAAAACTGAACATGAAAGCTCACGCTTTCATTTTCCTCCTCACCGTCGGGCGGCAGCAGCCAACTTGGCAGACGAGCTGCAGGCTTTGACGACCAAGAGCTACGGTTTTGCCTCGCGATTGCAATCAAGGTAATTACAATAATGTTTACCGTGTCTTGTCTTGGAGCAGTTACGACCGTCACCGAATGGATGCCTTACGATACGAAGAAGTTTTCGCACCGGCAAACTGTCGGGATGTAGCAGGTCGTTGTCGGTCGGAAGGTATCTTTGATTATTGACTCCACTGGTTTGAGAACATTGTCCATAGCTTCATTCAATGTCGTTGTAATGGCTGGGCATTGTAGGTACATATGTGTATCTCTCTTTTCTAAGCAATACAATCTTCATTAAGCTTGTGGAGCATTCAACATTTAAGCTGGAAGTATCAATAAAAGACCTAGTCAAAAACATAACACTCGCACTTCTACCAACAACAACGAGAACCACTCTCTCCTTCAATGCCACCGAAGGCCACCACATTATCATTGATTTCTTTTGATAAAACGAGCAAGCCATGCGCGCTCACAGTGCAATCGTCATGGAGCTTGAAGCACGTCGCGCCAGCCGAGTTGCAGCACTGCAGCGTGAAGCAATAATCGCCTTTTCGTATGACCCAGTCGCATTCTCATGCAAATTTCTACACTCGACTCCGGCGAAATCAATCTTAAAATATTTTAGACACGTCAACCCGCCTCACTTGCGCTCTTGAACTGACCACACCGGGGCACACTTACTCACTAAGCAATGGAAATCACGTACTTGGCCCCTATTGTGGCTATTGAAATTCTCCTCCAATTGCGCCATCGACAGCGGTGATGACGCCATCGACGATTGCGTAAATTTCCTCTCGGTTTGGCTCAAATCAATATCGCTCTAAATTGGATTAATCCCGCGATGGAAAGCGACGTTCGAGCAGAACTTTTAATTGTGGTATTCTCGGATTTCTAAACACGGGATGGAAAGTAAATTGGATTAAAAATTAAAATCGAACCAGCACTGGGAAGAAATCTCCTGGCGGCGTTTGGAAGGACTCTCGTCACCAGAGTGTCCCCGTCCGGAGGGGAAAATTGATTTTGCTTCAATTGAAAACGTACTTCGGCTATCAGCTCCCACGTATATCCACTCTCGCCGAGCGGGCTCATATGTATGCAAATTAATTATTCATGTAAAAGTTCGCTTTTGTCTATAGGAAATGGAAATACTAATTAAATTTCGGGATGATCGGCGTGCTTAGAGATGGAGAGCGTGCGATTAGAATTGGAAATTTTTAGCTAAGAAGGAAATTCATTGAGACAGCTGTGCCTTTGTTTTGATGTAATGTAATAAGAAATTCTGGTTTGTCCTTCGCCAGTTTTATGAGCTAGAATGTTCTAAATTTACATTATACTCGTAAAGTTCATCAGCAATTCAAGAGTGAGTGGAAACGGGAAACGGATCCATCCAATTTGTTCCGTTCAAATGCCAGTGCTGTGAAACCGCGCAGTTGATTCTTTGCTTCTATGGACGAGGGAGAAAGAGATGGAGGAAGCTTGAGGTTGACCAGTGACGATGATTCAAAGGACGATGACGGTGGAAAAACACTGGGCTGCTTCGATCGTGTGGCAGAGACTTGAATCGTCAGGGATGGTTTTGATTCAGTCATATTTATTTGTATGATATGAGCTTAAGCTTGAGCACTGCTACTCCGTTATCGATATATCAGCTGTAACTACTCAGAAAAGTAACGTTTGATATTTGGAACTAACATATATACTTAATGTGTTATGACTGGTGATTCCAAAGTAAAGCAATACCAGTGCCAGGCCCGTTTAAATGCAGGTCAAATAAGGAAAGGTTGGAATTTTCATGATACTTGCTTTATTAGAATCCGAGGAATCCGCTGCAGTTTCATGAGATATCACTGTGATGTTGGATAAAAGGGTTGGATTCAGGGTTTGTTTTGTTAAACAATACACTGAACCCAAGCAACCAAAGGTTTGAATTTTACTTGAGATGAGAACTCAGAAGTTCGCAAATAAAACGGAGTGTGCCTTGAATCCGAGCAGACGTGTATTTATCTCCTGTCATTTTTTTCAATAATTAGTTATAGATACAAAATTAATTTTGATTATTAAATAACCTATAAATACAGTTCAATAGCCTGAACGATTTGGTAAGAAATGTTAGACTGTGAAGAAAGCAAGTGGAAACAAACTTTTATTCTAATTGTTATGTTTTGCATTCTCCGTGCATGGAGTAACGATTATTCTGTAGGAAGGAATGTTCGCTCATCACCAAGAAACACCAAGAGTGGAATGTTTCCTAGAATAAAATATATGAAGATAAAGTGTTGAAAGTTCCGACAGTGTACGGTAGGTTGAAACTTGAATAGAAGTATTGAAAATTGAGCGAAGGGCCTGAATATAGCGGTACTCGAACCAAGGACGTATACCTTTTACCTAACATCCCACTGCGGGGTAGGTCAAGGCACGAACGAATCCACCACCTCCACAGGCAAAAATAACGTGCCGGATCACGCTCATGTACTACTGATAGGTTGTAGTGTAAAAGTTGGAAGGATAGGGATCAACAGATAAAACACGAATCGTGTATTGTTTCGGAGATACAGTGCGTAAGTATGAAATGCAAATAGGATATACCGCGAGGAAAAATTGAATGATCAAGGCTGTTAGATAGGAAACCAGCTGTTAAAAAGATTTGAGTAATGTGGATTAGCAACTGAGGTCATAAACAAAACAAGCAAATTGGGCACCCATTGAGAATTGCCCAGGAAATGAAGCAAGACAAATAAAAACATAGCTAGAACGGCAGAAACCGGGAATGATTCTATTAAAGAAGATTATATGAGATACCAGGGTTAATAGAAGAAAACTGGGTAGAATAGACAGAAACAAAAAAAAAAACAAAGAGTTTAAAGACAAGACATAAGAGATTTATATATATGAAGAAAGTAGAGGAAAATCAGAATCAAGAATAGAAGACTTACTCAACAGTGCTAAAGGAAGATAAATAAGAGTATGTAATAAAACATGTTTTGCCTTAATGAGAGGGTGATTGAATCAATAGTAATTGAAACAATTATGAAATCAATACGAAAAGGTTAACTTATTTTATGAGTATTACTCCATTTGAAATAAATAAAGAAAGAAAAGAATAAGTGGATATTATGTTATTATGATTATAAAAAAAATCGTTTTCTTTAATAATGGAAGCGTGAATAATCCTAAAAGTGTGCTAATCTCAAAATGATCGTGTCTGAACAGGCTTTTTTGAAAAAGGTTATTTGATGTGCCAGAGAGCCCGTATTGAGGGCTAAAAATGTATGAATCTATAAATAAGTAAGAATTAAAACAGTATAGGTGAGAGAGAGAGAGAGAAACAGAGAAAGAGAGAAAGACAAGTGGGCTAATTATGCGGCTGCCATCGCCCGGAAAAACCTAGACAGGCCTCCAGATACGTTCGAAGCCTCTCACCCTAAGGGGGGATATACAGTTAGAATTACCAAAAAAATCAATTTTTTTTTACATAAAAAGTTAGTAAATTACCCCTAAAATACGCTCCTGAAACCTTTTTTTCGAAATTCGAACTCTCGGACAGCATTTTCGGAGTTTAAAACTAATTATTCGATTAACCTGAAACTATGGATTTCTTTATTGTAGTATTACCTTCATATGAATTAAAAATTATTCTAATGTTTTATTATAAAATATGGAAAAATGTGAGAAAATGGCCGAAAAAATGTGGATTTTTTCAAAAAGTTACGCCAAAGGTGCAAATATTTTTTTTACTTATTTTTTTCAATTCATCTACAAACCGTAAATGTAATTAATGTAATGTTTTTCGATTAGCAGGTTTTAGATCCAAACTGCGACCAAAACTGGAGAGCACAAGCAAAATGTAACGACTTTTTCAACGCACTCTAACGGCCGCCATCTTGATGATTTTTTTTTTGAAAATAATATTTTTGTATCCTAAAGGGTTTGAGCTGTTTAGTGGAATACCTGTAACTAGAAATTAGAAGAAAAAATAGTATCTTCCATTTAATTCCAACTACCTTTGCTTATCTTCGACAGATACGCGTATTTCGTCTACAATGCGTAGACTTCTTCAGTGTGCATCGTACTAAAGGGTGAGAGATACGGTCAGAACTTTACACAAGGAAAACGCGTGTAACTCGGTGAAATCGTTTATTTAAAAAATCAAATTAAATTTCTTTTCAAGTTCAATTAGTATAAAATTCAGGAAAAATATTCAGTTAGGCTTCCGCTTTTCCAAATCCGGAATTGCCGGGCCTTACGCTTGACCCCTGCCATCAGATTTTGTACAGCCACCTTGTCCACCTTCTTCGCCGCAGAAAGCCAGTTTGCCTTGAACTGCTGCTCGTCCTTAGCAGTTTTTTTGGTCTTCTTTAGGTTCCGCTTGACAATAGCCCAGTATTTCTCAATTGGGCGGAGCTCTGGCGTGTTGGGAGGGTTCTTGTCCTTGGGAACCACCTGCACGTTGTTGGCGGCGTACCACTCCATGGCCTTTTTACCGTAATGGCAAGATGCCAAATCCGGCCAAAACAGTACGGAACAACCGTGTTTCTTCAGGAAAGGCAGCAGACGTTTATTCAAACACTCTTTCACGTAAATTTCTTGGTTGACAGTCCCGGAAGCTATGAAAATGCTGCTTTTCAAGCCACAGGTACAGATGGTTTGCCAAACCAGATATTTCTTTGCGAACTTTGACAGTTTCGTGTGCTTGAAAATATCTGCTACCTTTTCCCTTCCTTTTTGCCGTATAAAACTCCTGTCCCGGAAGTTGCTTGTAGTCGGCTTTGACGTAGGTTTCGTCGTCCATTACCACGCAGTCAAACTTCGTCAGCATCGTCGTGTACAGCTCTCCGGGATCGCGCTTTGGCCGTCGTATTTTGTTTATCATCGCGATTTGGAGTCACTACCTTCTTGTAAGTCGATAGTCCGGCTCGTTTTTTGCCTCGATGCACGGTTGTAGACGATACACCCAGCTTATTTGCGGCATCTCGGAGAGATAGGTTAGGGTTTCGCTTGAAACTACCGGCAACCTCTTTGTCGTCTCAGCGGCTTCCGGTTTTCGATTTCCCCGATCCAGACTTCCTGGCTGTCGACAAACGTTCCCCAAACACTTTAATTACATTTGTAACGGTTGATTTGGCAACTTTTAGCGATTTTGCCAACTTTGCGTGCGAGTAGCTCGGATTTTCGCGATGCGCGAGCAAAATTTTGATACGCTGCTCTTCTTGCTTGGACGGCATTTTGACAACTGAAGAGTGAATTCCAAAATCAAAATAGGAGCAACATTCTACACACACACACCTTCAAAATGAGGGGTGTTCAGGTTTTTTAAATGCAAAATTGAAAGAAATACGTCAAGTTGATATTGACCAAATTTTGACCGTATCGCCCTTTATTAGTAAATAAGAACAAAATGCATGCATTAAGATGTTTTTCAAACTGAAAAATTTTTTACTCACCTTACACCAATAGAAGGGTATTAAGATCGCTTGAAAACTCGACTTTTCGACATATATGACATATCGAATATTCCTGGATCTTTCTGGAATTTCTGATGAAAATATGTATCCAGTACCATATTGGCCACATTTGAGTTCGTAATTCTGGTGAAGTGTAAGAAGAGTTCAGTCTCACCATCTGTGGATTAATTTGGGTTTTTTTAAACTATCACTTATAAACTCGAGCAAATTCTGTTAAATTCCACTAGAGAAAGGTTATCTTTTGACAGATAGGCCTATTTCGTCTGCGATTTACAGACTTCTTCAGTGTAGAGTGCTCGATTGGGTGTTGACATTTTGTGATTAGTGAGGCACTTCGAGTCATATTGGCCCGCATTTAAAACTCACATTATGGAAATTTTATATGACCAAATTTTAAAGTCTTTGCACTCAAAATGCATATTAGAGTCCCAACTTTGAGTTTCTGGTGAGTACTGCCCTTTTGAACCTACTGGCCATGAGGAATTTGTGCCGGAAAAGGGCATGTTTTGCCACGATTCGTGAGGCGGGAACAGATACAAATTTTTATCAGAACATTCATATGACGGCTCAATCTTCAGGATTTTCAGGATTGAGTAGTCTATGTCTACTTCTGCTGGAACAATTCGATTTCAAATTCGTATTTAATTTCGCATTGAAAAAAAAAACGCTACCGACGGAGTTAGTGAAACCTTTGTTTTGGCTATTCAGTTCAGGAATCTTTTTTGATCCCAATTTTTGTAAGTAATGTAAGTGGAAATAAATGGGACGTGAAAAATTGTCGTAGCGTGGCTTTATATCTTGCACCCCGAAGTGATTAGAATCTATAGTCAATCAAAAACTTTTCGCACAAGTTAAACATTTGATTTCTAGCTAACCGTTGTGAATCATTATAATAACATGATCTATACGGCAACCAACATGCTCGGTTTTATTAAAAGGTTTAGTTTGCAGTTAAATTATCTTTACACAATAAAAACACTATATGTAGCAGAAAAATTGTATTTTTCTTACAAACTAGGGTGTTTTTACCTCACCTTCCTCCACTCAACAATTTTTTGGGCAGATTTTCTTACAAATCTTTATTGAATACGGAAGACACCCATAACATCCACCCCTGTAATCACCCAGTCACGATACAAAACTATTCATGCACACATTTGAAGATCCCAGCACTTTTCGGTTAGATTTAAGAATAATAAATTCGTTTTGATGTAAGAACAATAATTTATCAAACATTATCCCTAGTGGCACCCCGTCAAATCTAACTCTTTGTGTTCTACCCGTCAAGTATGAATGAACCCTGTGTGAGCAATCCCTGATTAAAACGGATCAATGATAATTTATATATCAATTGGAGAAGGACCAATGACCAATGACCCATCAATATGGAAGGACCAATGACCCATTTTAAGTCTAGAAGTAGACCACTCAACAAAAATCCTAAAGGTTAAGCCGTCTATAGGCATGTTTAGGCGGAAATTCTAAAAGGTAATTCCAAAACATCCAGATTGTCCCGGAGTGGCCAATATGGCCATTGGTCCAGAAGTAGACTACTCAATGAAAAATCGTGAAGTTTAAGCAGTCGAAAGGCACGTTTCGTATATGATCTTCTCCTAAATCTAGATTATGCCAGAATGGCCAATATGATAATTGGTCCAGTTCAAGGCTAAAGGCACGGATCGGAAGGGCAACTTAGAACGATTCAATGACACAAAAAGTGAAAATTTTGTTGTGCAAAAAGTATCTCAATTTCTTTTGTTTCCACTCGTTCTATTTTTACAGTGTTGAAGAAACGTCAAATCAATTGCTATGAGTGGTATATTTGCTTCTATATGATCATCACAGTATGCTCTGATTACTTGAAGAAAAAATAATAACACTTCATTTTGTGAATTTCCCATTTTATCATGAGATAAACTCATTTAAAAATACTTTTATTAGTTGGATGCATTCCTACAATTTGATGGAATAAAATGTTCGGAGCACACGAATCGTAAACACTCGTACCAATAAACGACAACCAATACTGCCTGTTTTCAAATCTCCTAGAAGTACGAATTCTATAATGAATTATACTTAATACATTTACAATCCACGTATTTCTTAGCCAGTGCAAAAAAGAGAACATTGTTGGATGCTGATGTGCCGAATCAATCCGATAGAGCACAAGTTTTTCCCCGCATTATTCTATGTTTTTCAATGCTTCTATATTGAAAAAATACTTCGAGAAATTTCATAACAACAAAAATCAAGTACTCTCAATTACACACATAAGGTATATCAAAAACGCAGATGACGTCATTACAATAAACAGTTGGGAAAACAATTCGTGTGCAATATAGAGAACGGCGAATTAATGTCAATAGATCTCCATCTCTTGCTGTACAGAACCGCGATTCACAGAGCAGCAAAGCTGCTAGTGTTTTTATGTATCTTCATTTCAATCTTATAGTTTGCTATACTTTCTTCTAGTTTAAATGTTTGTCTGGGCTTTTGAATTAATTTTTTAACCCTTTATATTCATCGGCAGAATTATTTCAAACGTTATTTGAAAAATGTGTAGATCATTTAAGCTACGAGCATGTCAAAATATGAAATCCACGCAAGTTCAATACACCAGTTGCTGATAAAGAAAGTTAAAGTCAAATTACCGTTCATGAATTTCAAATCCACTTAGAACAAAACCATTACCTTTGCCAAACTGTTGGTTTTAATATCTGAGAACATACCTCTCATTTTGAAGGCTTTCCCGTTCCGTTTGCGTTTGCGTATATTTGAGAGTTAGTCCATAAGTTTTCTGTGAAACTTACGTTTTCAATCACGGAGATAATTTAGTACTCAGACACCACTGTTACTAGGAACTGGGCAGGAGTGCAAATAGTAGACGAAACAGGCATGTTTTTCAAAGAATAAGCAGTTATTACGAAATTAAAATGAATTAACTTAACTCACTCAAAAGATTTCTGAGAGTGAGATTTCGCTGGAGGGTTCGAAAACAAATTTAAAGAAGTGTTTTTCCAATAGTGCTAATCAATCCATGCCAATACTAGAGGACCACGCAACTGTTTTTTTTTCAATCAGGTTTATGTTTCACTACAACTTGTTCTCAAACAGTTTTTCTATGCAAAGTAATTTTTCCGAGCTACAATTTTTAAAATAAGGTTAATGCTGAAATGCATACGTTCATTTCAGAAATTGGATTGTTTAATGAATAAAAAAATGTTGGTTTTTATATTCCGTTAAATTAGATTTATTTTGTGAGCGCAAAATCATGTGTAGCGATCACATAGACGATTCATCACAATTTTAAAATAAAATAAAATAAGTTTATTAAATAACACTAAAAAGATTAAGTGACAGTTAACTCCCATGCAAAATCCCATAGAGGGGTGTTTAAACTCTTATTTTTCAAATGCAATCGCACTTGCACAAATATTTCCTATGCATAAAAATACATATTATTTTGGAAATATTCAAGCTTCTAAGTCAAATGTATGTTGAAAATTTCGTTCAAATTAAGAAGTCGATTAAAATGTCACACATTATTAGGCCATTCTGACTGCTGAAATGCTTCTGATTGACTTCACATCGCTAGTTGTCACCATTACAAACGTGGCTAAAGGTACTTATGAAAAATCATACAGTTTAAGCCGTCGAAATGCATGTTTCGGCGAAAATGCACATTTGGCTCCTCCCAAAGGGTTTTCCCGGGATATCCAGATTGTCCCGGAATGGCAAATATGGTCATTGGTTCATTTTAAGGCTAGAAGTAGACTATTTATCAAAAATTCATGAAGTTTGAGCCGTCGTAAGGCATGTTCCGAGGAAAATTTGTATCTGTTGCCGCCTCACAAATCGTGGCAAAACAGGCCATCCTCGTACACAGATTCCTCAGGGTCAATCGGGTAAAAAAGTAGTACTCGCCGCAAACATAAAATTCGGACTCTAAGAAGCATTTTGACTGCACAGACTCCAAAATTTTGGTCATATAAACCTTGTCCTCATGTCCGTAAAGCATCATCAGTCTCATAAGCGTTTTGTGCATGGTGCGGGGTAAATCTTTTTTGACCGCAGTTTCTTCTGGAGCCCATAATAAGCACGACTTCCACTGATTATGCGCCTTCGTATTTTTCGACTAACGTTGTTGTCTGCCGTTAGCACCTCGTAAGTATCCCCGTCTATTGTAACACTGCTACTTAGGTAGGTGAGCCCTGTCATGGCCGCCGCCTATTGGCATGTACTTTGTTTTCATGGCATTCATCACCAGTCCGACTTTTCTTGCTCCAAATTTCAGGTGGGTTTACATTTCTGTCGCCGTTCCAAATTTTCGGCCGACAATTTCCATATCACCTGCGAGGCAAACAAATTCTGGATCTCGTATAAATCGTAAGCGGCTGGTCAACCCGGCTAGCCACATGACACATTCTAAAGCGATATTGAACAGAAGGTAGGATAGTAAATCACCCATCCCTCGGTGATATTTAAACGAAGTGTATTGTCCACCTGAAACTCCTCAAGCAGCTTCTCATGCTGTTCATCGTTGATCTAATCGTACTTGTGGATCTTTCCGGGGATGCCGTTCTTGTTCATCGATACCGTCGCGGTACGCCACCTTAAAACCGTTGACCAGGGTGGTGCGTAGGGACCCGGAATTCACGGCATTTCAAGAGGATTTTTCCAGG
>JASCZW010012837.1:0-27287 GCA_034211315.2 Aedes japonicus
GGTACAACCATGGAACTATTTTCAGTGTAGTTAAGTTTAACATTATCAATAAAATCCATGCTATTTTCACTTGGTGGAATAGTATCCAGCAAATTCCAATCGAGTGATAAGTGTCAGTTCAGTGTTTTCTGATTTGATTATACTTCTCGTGATTTTCGTTATCAAGTAATCAGGTATGTTTCCTCATTTATTTCATATTTTTCATTATCTACTACAGGTACGGCTGTAAGTATTTAATTAAAAAAATGCATCACATATTTATAGAATGGCACTTGTAAATCATTCAACCAATTCCGACCAATGGCTGCATTTGTAAGGAGATGTAGGAAGACGTGTCAAAAAATCGAATTCTTAGTTACTAGCTTCTCGATGTCATCGTAGAGATCTTCAACCTCTTTGGAGTTCAATTTATTTGGCAACAGTTAACCATATTCATCAGAGACCCACGTTGATGCGCTAATTTTTCTGCCAAACGCAACAAATTTTCAAGTGATACATTTTTGGCCAGGTGTTTGCCGTACCTCTCTAAGGTACTTTCGGACGGATCACTAAAACATCGACGTGTTTGGGCCACGTGTACCAGGCTTCTGAGGAGTTGCTAGGTCATCAGATGACTTTGTAGATCGTTGATCAATCGAGGGCTGTAAAAATGTTATTCGATAATATTTCCCTGTCATTAAAAGTATGTACTCCAACATGATGCAAATAATATGAGTTCATAGTTTGTAATGCCTAATTCGAAGGTTTTATTCAGCCAGTCAATTTTTTTTCTCATAAAAGTGTCTTGATCAATGAATATGTTATCAATGCATAAGTAGCCAAAATAACTGAATGAATAACAAAAATATACTCGTTGAATATCATAAGCCTGGCTTAATTTATTATCAGTGAGAACAGCTTGATGACAAATCTTGTATTTTAAACAAATTTATTGAAAGAGTTTCAAATTATGTTATGAATCTGAAATGAAACTCTCACGCTCACATCTGAAAACTACTTTTTTTTTAAGAAAAATCAGATTTATTGTTCAAATATGCTGGTGATATTTGTAGTTTTTCATTCAATAAGCAATGTTCGCAAAAATTGTATGTTTAAAATAATAACATGTGATAACAAAGCTAGCCAATGGTAGATAACTAAGGTTGTTATGTGATAACAGCAGAAATCAAAACGATTCAGGATAACAGAACTTGTTACTTATATAATACCAGCTTGTTATTTTCCTTTGCTAGGGTGCCTACTCCTCTTGTTATCAAAAGCTGCTCTACTCGCTGCTTGTGGCTACACCCAAAATAAAAAAGCAAGATTGTAATGCAATTTCGCATGATTTGGTTTCATTTCTCGTTATGGATCGCAACTTGGAGAAAGAAAGAAACATTGGTCGTGGGCAAAAAAGCAACACATCAATTCGATAGAAAAATTCAATGTGTGCGTGATGTTGTACAGTTGATTAGTAGTAGTAAATTCAATGGCGCACAAAAAAAGATTATCCATCCGCTACCGAGAGTCGAACCGCGACCGTCAGCATGACTGGCTCTTCATTGTAACCATCCAGTCACCACAACAAGTTGAGGTGAATGGAATAAAGAGTCCTACAGTTTCTTCGGTTTTTGGGCACTCAACGTTACAACAATGAAGCTAAATTTCGGTCGCACACACTTACATGGCTTCTGTTTATTTCATAAACCGCATGGTGACTTGATGAGAGGGCGATAGGAGTGTGATGACGAGTGCAGATAAAAATAGAACACTTGACAGCGGAATAGCAACAGTGGAATAGGCGCAGTGGCGTTCTGTGCCATTGTCTCACCCATATTGAGAAGTTGTTGACGGTTGAACAAAAACCCAACGGTTGCTGCGATTGTCGAGGCACTAGGCACACAGCGATAACCACTTGCACACACTTGCATGGCTTTGTTTATACCATAAAAAGCTTTGTGGAACATGATGGGCAAATTTGCCTTTCAGAATCATGCGGATTTCTCAAGATATGATTGCAAAAACTGCAAAATTTCAATTTTGCATTTTTTGCTACAATTTCAACTTTGGGTGTAGGATTAGCTAGGCTAGGATAGATTAGGTAAGCATCCACAATATCTTTATTCAACTTTTTGAGATATCAGAGTCACTGAACGTTCAAGCTACAGTTTGGCTTAAAATGACAGATGATGATGAGCAGTTACAAAAGCTTTAATGATTGTCATGCCGACACACGAACTTATCGTCATAAAGATACTTTACATACGATAAAACAATTTGTCGTAGTATGAGAGTCTGCTTCAAGCATCGGTTTTGAGCGGTTGTAACGATATTTTTGTTGCGCACTTTTTGTTATCAAGTATATTCATTTCTTCAGCGATCTATTGTTTAGTGGCGCGGTGATCAACTGAGCTCAGAAAAAAGAATAAAACTGCTTCTAGGTGAGGTATGACGGGTAATTAGGTCATCAAATACGATCTATACTATTATTTTACGCATTCAAGTATCACCATGTGTATTGATGCTTTGTTTCGACATATTTTGTTATCAGGCCAAGCGCGTTATCTATTATTTCGATTATCTATTGTTTGGCGGTGCGAGTGATTGCAGAGGTACATGCCCTAAAGTTTGTCGACAGTTTTGAATATATTTCGCGAGTGATTCTCAAATTGGAGAAAACACCTGTGAAATTGATTCCGGTCAGCTGTAGATAGGTTACAATTTTTGGCTTTTGAGTGTGAAATCAAGTGAGCTACAAGTCCAAAATCTAAACTAGTCAGACCCCACAAAGAACAATTGAGATGTAGGTGCTTTCAAAAACGCTGAGTGAAACAGGTTGTTATCCATTTTGTCCATATCTCTTTATGTTACTCAAGCCTCCATTCAGTTGATTCATTGTGCAATTTCAATGATTCTTATCAATCACGGAGTAGCAACCATTGCACAGTGGTTGAGAATGCGATTTTAGCTGGAAGATACATTTTCATCCTAAGTCTGAAGTTTTGGAGCAAAATTGTCTTCCACAAAGGCATTTCTAATAACTCTAATGCTGCCAATGTGAGTGATACTGTTGTGATTGTTGCAGACTACAACCTTCCATATTTGTCATGGTCTTTCGACGAAGATATCGGAGGTTACTTACCACGAAACGCTTTTTGAGTAGGAGCTTGCGCCAACTAACAGCGTGGTGGCCAGTGGACTTCAACAAATTTGTTACATCCATAACATCAACGAAAGATTGCTTGATTTGGCCTCTCCTGAATAATGGCAGCAGTGTGGTAGTGATTGAAGCCCCTCCAATTTTAAAACCTGATCGCCATCATAGACCCATCTCGTCCTACGGTTAGACATATGTTGTTTTGAGGATACCCAGCCATCGAAGTCCCATGAACAGGACTACGATTTCAACCGTTGCGATTACAATGCTGTTTGTGACGAATTGGAGCTCGAAAAACTGGGACATCTTTCAACGCATACAATGTTAATCTAGCGGTCTCAAGTATGATGCAATGCTGATTTACGACATCACCGGAATATTCTTCGAAGCTCGTCGTCGATTTATTCGGCACAGAACTTCATCAAACCGGATTCTCTCCAAGGCTAGAAACTGAATACAACGCCGATGTAGCTTTTTCTTTCCGTGAGTATGTATATCGAATTCAAGATGATGTAAAAGCCAATCCGTCATCTTTCTGGAACTTCAATAAAAACAGGAGGGTCCAATTCTATATCCGCAGAAATCTCGTTTGGTGGTGCCACATCTCACGACACTACTGAATCGGCAAAGCTATTCGCAGATTCTTTTTCCAAAGCGTTATACTTCGGATTCCCGACCGGATTCCGCATGAAGCTTCCGCTATCTTACACGATTAATTTCTCAAGGCCTACTTTATCAACAGCACACGTTAAAAATGCACTGAGCTCTACAGACTCGTCGAGGGCCTGGAAGGGATGGCTGCCTCTGCGTTGGTCAAACGAGCCTACATACACAAATATGGCAGCACACACTGCGTGAGAAATTCATCGTCCTATTCCAATTCTGGCGCTGTATCTCAAAGATCCTGGAATCGATTATTCACGACAAAATGTATAGAGCCTCTCAGTCTGTCATTTTCGAATTTCAACACGGTTTCTGTAAAAATCGATCAACCATCTGACAAACCTCATGTCATACGTCAGCACTCTCAACAGTAGTCTGGAAGAGCGTTGCCAGGTTGACAGTATATACATTGATTTTTCCAAAGCGTTCGACAAGGTACGGCATGAGTTAACGCTAAAAAAACTGGAACGATTAGGAGTTCCTGAATGGATGATAATCTGGTTACGCTCTATGGTAGATCAGCCTACATCATGCCATATTCCTGCAGCTACGGATGCCGTCCGGTGTACCACAAGGCAGCCATTTGGTCCGTTAATTTTATTCTCTTCGTCAATGATTTATGCCACCGCTTACAATCACACCGACTCATGTACGCCAACGATCTGAAAGTTTTCAGAACCATCAGGAGCATGGCTAATTGCGCTGCTCTGCAGCAAGACCTTGAAACTGTATCAAACTGGTGTCTTTTCAATGGAATGGAGATGAACGCCATAAATGCAAGATCAAAGCCTAATAGAAGCCGAGTCAACTCTATTAAAGACTTAGAGGTAACGATGGATAGTAAGCTGAACTTCAACGAACATATTTCAATATCACTTCCGCCAAAGCTTTTTGCCGTCCTTGGTTTTATTCGTCGAAACTGTGGCGTTTTCCACGATATTCACGCACCGAAAGTCCTGTACTGTCCTTTGGCGTGCAGTGTCCTTGAATATGGAGTTCAAGTATGGGCTCCTATTATCCAGAACTGGTATATCTTGAATGACAAATAATGATGAAGTTTGAGAGCTCTTAGTCGCGACATCTTGCGGTTGAGGTCCACATTTTACACGGAAAATAATTCAATCTGCTCCAAGCTTAGACAACATTTTTAGATCTGCTAGTAGCAAAGTAACAAGGTACTTACGTGAAGGTTTGTTCCAGGTAGAACGAATATATAAATATAAATATATAGATATTATTAATGATTTGATCTAAGAGAAGCTTCTCTAACTCTTCTATTCTATGAATTAGAGATTCGACGTGTACGTACATCGATTTTTCATACCATATATATATCAAACCTTTCACCTCACACTTTGAAATATTTAGGAAATCTATATTCAGACTTTAATACTGAGTGAGTGATACTGTTGTGAATTGTATGCAGACTACAACCTTCCACATTTGTCATGGTCTTTCGACGAAGATATCGGAGGTTACTTACCATGAAACGCTTCTTTGAGTAGGAGCTAATACTTCTTCTAAATTAACAAACCCTTGTTTTATTCAATCACTTTGACAGCTGGATCCACGGTCGAAAATAATAAATAATTTGATATAACACGTGTAACCTGCTGCGTTTGAAGTGAGTGACAACTAGCGGTGTGAAGTCAATCAGGAGCAATTCCAGTCAGAATAGCCTGATAATTGTGTCAAATGTCACGACTTTTTTATTTGACTCAAACGACTTTTTTATTTGAACAAAATTCTCAACATGCATTTGACAAAGGAGCTTTAGTATTTCCAAAATGTTATGAATTTTAATGTATAAGAAATCTTTTGTGCACGTGTTGAGAAATTGAGAAAAAAAACAGCAGAGCTTAAAAATATCATCTTCAATTCTCAAATTGCAACCCTCGACTGAGTCAAATATAAGTCATCACGCACTGTTCCTAGCGTACATGAAGTAAAACACAAATTTGCCTTCATGAATCTCTGGTGCAAGATGAGTCAACCTGTTTTGTTTTGCTTTACTTTGATCATTCATTCGTTCCAAGAAAGCAGTGAATGTACGTAAGTGAAAAAATTCATTCAATTTCATCGTTCTACCGTGAAGACGAAAGAGAACAGTCATTCATTTGGAGAATCAATGAAGTGAAAAAACCAAAACTTCTCGAATCGATCCTACAAATGTGCCTTTTCTCGAACAATGCCCCACAAACTCTGTGACGATTTGGCCATTTGGCCTTTGGCTTTTTGCCTCCAGCCATGTTCGGGAATAAGGGCGATACGGTCAAAATTTGGTCAATATCAATCTTGACGTATTTCTTTCAATTTTGCATTTAAAAAACCTGAACACCCCTCATTTTGAAGGTGTGTGTGTGTAGAATGTTGTTCCTATTTTGATTTTGGAATTCACTCTTCAGTTGTCAAAATGCCGTCCAAGCAAGAAGAGCAGCGTATCAAAATTTTGCTCGCGCATCGCGAAAATCCGAGCTACTCGCACGCAAAGTTGGCAAAATCGCTAAAAGTTGCCAAATCAACCGTTACAAATGTAATTAAAGTGTTTGGGAAACGTTTGTCGACAGCCAGGAAGTCTGGATCGGGGGGAAATCGAAAACCGGAAGCCGCTGAGACGACACAGAGAGTTGCCGGTAGTTTCAAGCGAAACCCTAACCTATCTCTCCGAGATGCCGCAAATAAGCTGGGTGTATCGTCTACAACCGTGCATCGAGCCAAAAAACGAGCCGGACTATCGACTTACAAGAAGGTAGTGACTCCAAATCGCGATGATAAACAAAATACGACGGCCAAATCGCGATCCCGGAGGCTGTACACGACGATGCTGACGAAGTTTGACTGCGTGGTAATGGACGACGAAACCTACGTCAAAGCCGACTACAAGCAGCTTCCGGGACAGGAGTTTTATACGGCAAAAGGAAGGGGAAAGGTAGCAGATATTTTCAAGCACACGAAACTGTCAAAGTTCGCAAAGAAATATCTGGTTTGGCAAGCCATCTGTACCTGTGACTTGAAAAGCAGCATTTTCATAGCTTCCGGGACTGTCAACCAAGAAATTTACGTGAAAGAGTGTTTGAATAAACGTCTGCTGCCTTTCCTGAAGAAACACGGTTGTTCCGTACTGTTTTGGCCGGATTTGGCATCTTGCCATTACGGTAAAAGGCCATGGAGTGGTACGCCGCCAACAACGTGCAGGTGGTTCCCAAGGACAAGAACCCTCCCAACACGCCAGAGCTCCGCCCAATTGAGAAATACTGGGCTATTGTCAAGCGGAACCTAAAGAAGACCAAAAAAACTGCTAAGGACGAGCAGCAGTTCAAGGCAAACTGGCTTTCTGCGGCGAAGAAGGTGGACAAGGTGGCTGTACAAAATCTGATGGCAGGGTCAAGCGTAAGGCCCGGCAATTCGGATTTGGAAAAGCGGAAGCCTAACTGAATATTTTTCCTGAATTTTATACTAATTGAACTTGAAAAAGAAATTTAATTTGATTTTTAAATAAACGATTTCACCGATTTACACGCGTTTTCCCTTGACCAAATTTTGACCGTATCACCCTTTACTACTAGCAGGGGTACTACTCAGCATCTTTGACTGCGGTGGATTGGCGAAACCTCACAAATGGCAAAGGACTCGAAACAGATTACCATCGCTGAACGCTGTAATTAAAAAGGACAAACTGGAATTTTAAAGAAGCCAGCAAGCAAACATTTGTAAAACGTCTTCTGATCCAACTACATCTCGTGCTCGTTCAGAACTATTCATAGGAATTACCCTTCAAAGCATCCCATCGGGCGCTGCCATCAAATCATTGAAATGAACCACCGTCCGGAGACTTCTCGCGCATATTAGAAACTCTAGTTAGAACATCAATACTCTTCCACAAACACCATCCGTCTCCGTTCTTCCTTTCACATAACATCCCGGAAACGTGTGTTGAGACGCGTGTGAAAAAAAAAAAAAAAAATAAGTGTCAATAAAAAGAATTTCGTGCATGGGAATAAATTTGTCCTCCCACACCCGCCTCAGAATTGTGCCATTAAATGACATTGGCGGTGATGAAGGAGGCGGCGGCAGTGGCTCTGGTGCTATCCCAGGAACGACAAGCGGCTCGTTTGCATTTTATCACTTTGCATGTGTGTGCGTGTGTGTGTGGGATATTTGGACTCGGTCTACCGTCGCCATGTAATCTACAATGTAGGCAAGGCAGGACGCGGGGGAATGTTATTACTCATACAAAGGGAAGCATATGTAGGTCTCCTAAAAACGGGGACAAACATCAGGCATTTGTGGGTCTTGAGAAAACGAAGAAGACGTCGTTCATCGTGGAAGGACGCTCGGCAAACGCTTCCGGATGGTGAAGAATATGGACGAAAACCGCACGCTCTGCACTGGCAATGATAACGTTTAAAATTGTGGGAAAATTGTTTTATGCCCTGACACATTGTAAATTTGTCGCAATTTATGAGATGGCGAAAATAAATCGCTCAATTTGCGACGTTCGAGCGGGAAGGACTCCGTGCATTACACCGATATTTCCAGGGTGGTCTGTAATTAGGATCATTGATTTCTAAAATTTGAACATCAAAATGATGCTTACGGGCGGCTGAGGTGGAATCGATATGCGTTCCGAGAATGGAAACGATAGAATTTTCCTCGCACAGCTTGGTGGTTTGGGATCGACCAACCAACCGAACTTCCTATAAATTATTCATACAATGAATTGGCACAGGACATGAATAATGTCTCAAGTTCTCATGGAATAATGTTTGCTCCTTGTTTGCTGCTGCGAAATCACAGGATCAGCTCGTTCTGGCTTGGTGACGGTCGCCGGCGGTGGTGTTCTGCTCCAATCTCAAGGATATAGTCGATGACCTGCTTTGAGCCATCCAGAAGGCAGAAGGAACCGCTCCGAGCCATCCGATATTGTAGGTTTTAAATCCGCAGCAAAGTCTTATCTCTGTGATTATTTTTGCTCTTGCTTTCACTATTCACTGGATGAAGGGAACCGGTAGGTCAGACGGTCGGAGCTGGCGAAACTGGGCGAAACGAATGAGTTTCGATTGAACCGAATTAGATATTGTGAGGCACGGTAGAAAGAGAGATTTTGCTTCCTGCTGATCCTGCTGAGAGTGTATCTGGAAGACGAAGAAGCCAACAATGCAAATTGATGTCAAAAATTTGGAATTCTTTGAAGTAGCACGAGGAGCATTTCGGGCAAGCGTGCGGGTAAGATATGCCATTTGGGGGGAGGCCACTTTGATCTGGGTCGTATATTTCGTCGAATGACATAGAGCGAATGGGCTGTGGGGCAGGCGGCCAAAGGAACGAAAAATGCCTAGGATTATGGGAAACGAGGCAGTGTAGCTCTTATAGGAATATTCATAACGATCTACAAATTTCATACTCGAGAGCTTCACGCTTGGCCGAGAATGAAATGGTGAAACATGCTTTGTAGCAGGGAACTACCGTAGGATGGGGAGAATCTTTGAATTTTCATTCATCAAGAAGTCTGTTTGATGATTCCAATGCCCATATTGGAAGGTGATCAACTTCCCCTCGCTCAACGGCAGCACACTCGCCGATGCTATCGGTATAACCACACAAGCAACCATAAGAGCACGAACCCACACGGTACCAGGAAAATAAAATGTATTCAAGAGAATCATATTAATTTTCCCCAAACAGAAAATATTTTGAAATTCATTTGGTTTCTTATTTTCCTTTTTTTTTTTCGAAGGATATCATCATCGTCGTCGAATCCGATTCGGTCTCTTGATTTTGACAGACAAATGCAAACACTTCCTCGTCTCGGGAAAGCCACACGATTGAGGGGGGAAGGAAAACCAAACATCTAATCTAATTCCACTTGTCTCGGTGTCAAACGGTTTGCTGGTTTTTCATCTGGCTGAATTTGAGGGACTGCCGTTTCCGTCGGTCTGTCGCTTGGGATGTGTCGGATGAAACGAGATGTGCCGTCGTGCGATCGAGACCGCTAGAAGTGTTGGCATGAGGGAAAGTGAAGATGCGTTTTATGGAACGCTGTTTAGTTTGATAATTGTTATTTAATCAGAGCGTCAAAGGTCAATTTTTTTTTAGTTCGAAACCACAATCTACTGTTACCTATTTCTTTTCGATACACTAAACTATATTTCTTAAATGGGACGAACGAGTTCAGATCACTATATTTATATTGAATATATTTTCAAGTTTGTTTAATTACATTGCTTGACATAACATTTGAAACTTTTAAATTACTTACATTACTAAACATTGATGTCGTTTTCGGTTTTAAACCTGGGTCAGGTCTGACTCTTACTCACAATTACCGAACGAAAACGGATCCAGAGTAGAGTCAGTATGATGGTATGATTGCAACACATCAAAATAAACAAACACAAACCTTTTATTTTGACAGTTCATGTTTGTGTATTGGTGAACCCAGGTTGGACCTCGAAAAAAGTTGAGAGCGAACCTCATCGATGTTGGGTCGGATCCAGATCCAAACCGATTGAATAAAAAATGTTTTGACAGCTGTTAGGGCGGACCAGGGGCGAAGCCAATTCCGCACTGACAATAACCGAAAACGACATTAAATTCCAGAAGTTAGGTACACTGATAGGCAAAATAAAGTGCTCACCTCATCGTTTCTTCAATGTCTCTCATTTACTTGGTTCAAATTAAAGTAAACACACTGTACCCAAGTAACACAAGTTGTTTCAATGAAGCAACGTTGACTTCTTTGAGACAAAATATGGTTGAAATATAAGGCAACTACGACGTCACGCGTGACTGCATTGCAATCAGAAAAGCGCAAGAGGTGGAGTCTATTTGCAACATATTATCTGAGTTCCAAACGTGTTAACAAAAAGCTCCACGAAACTTATGGCACTGATACCGTAATCTGACATGTTGAATGATAATCATGTTCCTAGCGAGATATTGATACGTTTCATGGATGTTTTAATATAATATGATAAATACGCGAGTCTGTTGTTCACCATAAATATTTTTTTTCAGTTCATAACCGGTTGCAGATGAGGTGCCATTATATTTCAAAAAATGAACATTGTTTTCACTGGTGTGCAGTCTTAAAAATGAGTATTTTTATTAATAACTAGCTGAACCCGGTGCGAGCCTTGCTACGCATGCAACAAAATGAATGAAAATCTAATATAACCTGCTCATTTATGTTGTTTTTGTGATTGCATCTGGTTAAAATATTTTCGTTTACTAATGTAATTTTTGAAAAAAAAACAAAGATTTATGTTTTTAATTAAACTTTTGGATCGGTAATTTCTATAGGTCTTTCTTTCTGCGTAGAAACATTTCATTGACAAAAAAATGTATCATCAAACGAAGCCGTATCCTGTCAGTTTGAATGTAATTTTCCCTTGCATAACCTTTGATCAACTTCTTGTGCATAATGTATTTAGCACTGAGAGTAACTCATGCATCCCCCATTCTTGGCTAATCAGGGGACAAACTTCTATCAGTACATGCTTCTTACCCTAGAAATACACATTTTGAGTTTAAGTTGCATGGATAATTCTCATGTTTGGTTCCAATTTCTGTTTCGTTTGTTTGAGAGGCCTCCTCCCCCCCCTCCCTCCCACCAGAGAGATGAGGTCTCAAACCAACTTAGAAAAAAAATTTGTCTAAAACTCCCCACATGCCAAATTTGGTTCCATTTGCTTGATTAGTTTTCGAGTGATGTGGCAATTTGTGTTTCGTTGGTGTGGGAGCACCCCCCTTCCAGATGAGGGAGGAGTCTCGAACCATCATAAGGACCTTCACCGACTCCAAAAATCCCAGCATAAAAAATCCGGACATACTGCATACAAATTTTCCGGCCATACTGCATACAAATTTGCATAGCAGTAGGCATAGTTCTCATGTTTGTTTAAAATTTGTGTTTCATTTGTATGGGGACCCCCGCTTTTCAGAGAGAGGAGGGGCTTCAAACTACAATAAAAACATTTCTTGCCTTCAAAAACTCGCCTATACCAAATTTGGTTCCATTTGCATGATTGATCTCGAGTTATGCAGGAATTTGTTTTTCATTTGCATGGGAGCCCCTTTTTCTAGAGGCGGGAGGGGTCTCGAACTATCATAGGATACTTTTCCAAACCATAAACCCTTGCATACAAATTTCCTTGGCATTAGGGATAGTTCTCATGTTTGATATGTTTGGTTGAAATTTGTGTTTCATTTGTATGGGAGCCCCCCTTTCCAGAGGGTGGCGGGGTCTCAAGAAACCATAGAAACATATCTTGTCTCCAAAAACTCCCACATGCTAAATTTGGTTTCCTTTGCTTGATTAGTTCTCGAGTTATGCAGAAATGTGTGTTTCATTTGTATGGGAGCCCCCCCCCCCCTTCCAGATATGGGAGGGGTTCCAGACTATCATAAGATCCTTCTATGACCCCAAAAACTCCTCCACGCAAAATTTCACGCCGATCGGTTCAGTAGTTTTCGATTCCATAAGGTTCAGACAGACAGAAATTCATTGTTATACATATAATAGCTGCGTCCGGTGCGTGCGCTGCTACGCTTGCAACTAAATGAAGGGAAATTTAATATAACTGGCATCTTTATGGTTTTTTTTGCCTTCAAAAACCCCCACATGCCAAATTTAATTCGATTTGCTTGTTTAGTTCTCGAGTTATGAAGTAATTTGTGTCTCATTTGTATGAGAGCCTCCCTTCCTGAGAGAGTAGGGGTCTCAAACAATCATAAGAACCTTCTCCAGTCCCAAAAACCCCTTCATATAAATTTTCATGTTGGTCGGTTCAGAACTTTCCGAGTGTATAAGGGGCTGACAAACAAACAGACAGACAGAAATGCATTTTTATGCATATAGAAATCTTGCCTCCAAAAACCCCCATATGCTAAAAGTGGTTTAATTTACTTGATTAGTTCTCCAGTTATGCAGAAATTTGCTTTTTATTTGTATGGGAGCCCTCCCCCCCCTTTCAAAATGGGGAGGGGTATTGAACTTCCATAGAAATATTTCTTGCCTCCAAAAACCTCAACATGCCAAATTTGGTTTCATTTGCTTCATTGGCTCTCGAGTTATGCTAAAAATTATGTTTCATTTTTATGGAAGTCTCCCCTTTCAGAAGGCGGAGGGGTCTTAAACCACCTTAGAAACATTTGTTTCCTTCAAAAACCTCCATTTGCCAAATTTGGTTCCATTTGCTTGATTTGTTCTTGAGTTATGCTAAAAATTCTGTTTTATATATATTAGAGACCCCTCTTTCAGTGAACGGAGGAGTCTCAAACCACAATAGAAACATTTCTTGCCTTCGAAAAACTCCACACGCCATGTTTGGTTCCATTAACTTGATAAGTTCTCGAGTTATTCAGACATTTGTGTTTCATTGCCAAATTTGGTTCCATTTGATTAGTTCTCGAGATATATAGAAACTTTTGTTTCATTTATATGACACCACCCCACCCCCCCCCTCCCAGAGAGAGAAGAGGAGTTTCATACTATCGTAGAAACAATCATTGCCTTTAAAATCCCCGCATGCCAAATTTGGTTCCATTTGCTTTATTAGATCTAGAGTTATGGAGAAATTTTAGTTTCATTTGTATGACAGCACCCCTTCTAGGAGAGGTGAGGGGTCTCAAACCACCATAGAAAAAAAATTGTCTCCAGAAAACCCCACATGCCACATTTGGTTCCATTTGCTTGATTAGTTCTTGAGATATGCAGAAAATTCTGTTTCATTTGTATGGGAGCCCCCCTTTTTAGAGAAGGGAGGGGTCTGTGACTACCATATAAACATTTATTGCCTCCAAAAACTTCCGCATGCTTAATTTGGGTTCCTTTGCTTGATCAGTTCTCGAGTTATGCAGAAGTTTGTGCTTCATTTGTATGGGAGCCCCCCTTTCCAGAGAAGGGAGGGGTCTCAAACCATCATAAGAACCTTCCTCGGCCCCGAAACCTTTTCCATACAAAATTTCACGCTGATCGGTTCAGTAGTTTTCGAGCCTATTAGGTTCAGACAGACAGACAGACAGACAGACAGACAGACAGACAGACAGAAATCCATTTTTATATATATAGATAATTAGAGCTTTGAAATTTCTCATCTCAGTCAATTTTTTCAACGAAATAAGATTTATGGTGGAATACGCTGTTTCACTTTGAAAAATATAATGCGCTTAAGAAATGCATAAAAAATGTCCTTTTTAGTTCTTCTGAAAAAGTAGTTCTCAAATGATATTTTGAATTAAAGATTCCAAATTTGATTGTTTTATGCTTGTATACCATGTACAAATAAAATAAGTGTTTAATTTGAGTAATCAAATCTTAATCATAATGCAAAAACATGAATTCATTTGTCTATGCATGATTTCATCATATAATTTATCATGGCGGTTGAGAATATAAAAAACTACATCGCAGGTTGTAAGTTTATTGACAATTCGTACACAATAAGCGTAAATCAAAATATGAACAATCATCGAAAGCCTAGAGTTTCATAATAAAGTTAAATATACTTTCTGAGCTAGGCACCACTATTCTACAGGTTATCAATTTAATTGTACACAACTGTTTTCCAGTTACTGTGAAAGAGCTGCTGCTATAAAATTAATTTAATTGGCCAGCCAATTGAAGAGAATCATTCAAGTAAAACTTGCACTTACTCAAATAACACTCAAACAAGGTGCGGAAATGTGTTCATAAAATGTTTATAAAATGTATTTGAATGATGGAAAGACGAGCATTCATGCCTTTGAAAAACAGATACAAAAAAAAGCATTGATCTAAAAAGAAAATATAACAACATGCGACTTTAATCGATAGACTCACTGAACTCACTGAATTCGTAGGCTAACAAAATGAGTAAAATTTTGCGTTTAAAAAAAATCTTTTTCGACATATGTGTTTTAATTAATAATTGTTTTCAAAAACTATTAGTTAGCGTAACGAAATTTCTATGAATTCAATAGTAGCTGTACCTATTTTCATCAAGAAAAATAGGAACAACAAATATTAATTTAAGAATGAAAACAATTAAATCATGTATGACGGGTTTGAAATAAAGAAGCGTTTTAAGATTAATAATAAAAATAAATGTATAAAAGTTTGTTTGTTCAAACCTGAAACAATAGTCATTTTTCCATTTGATATCAGCAATGAAACTTTGATATTTATATGAAACAAGTAACATTCAAAAGCTTCATCTCATCGTACAATTTAAATGGGGCATTTCTGGTTGAAATTTCGTACATCTTTTTCTTCGATAGATACCTTAAATCTAGATTGAAGAAAAAATAATGGCTGTTCAACAATCCAAAGATTTTCTAATTGTGAAAAAAGAGTAGACAAATTTCATGTTGAAATTTTTGCTCAACCAATCATTGTTATCAATATAAAGATAATTTTGATCGGCGGTGTACGGCTTATTTCTTTTAATCTCGAAACACTGGGCTGTTACCAAGATATTCATTTCAACGTCGCCATACTGTATCATTTTTGCATTGCAGCGTGCATAGTATACAACATGTTTGTAATACGTTGCAGATTTAAAAATATTAATCTTAGTTTTTCCTATTGAACTGCAACCTTACCGCAACGGTTTTTTACATACATGAACTTGTATGTATAGTTTATAAAATGTCACGATATGAGTTACGCAAAATCGTGTTGCAAATGCACGATTTGAAACAAGCATTGCATGCGAAGAGTGTGAGCGCAAATTTGTGTTAAACGTCATTGACAACTGACGTTTAACACAAATTTGCGCTCACACTCTACGCATGACTGCATAAAAAAAGTGTAATTTTTTAGACGATTGAGTAATAAATCCAAACTTCAGGCAATGTTCCTTCCTGTTTGAATAGTTCACCGTTTTGTTTTTAAACGATGCAATCAGACTACCTACACTAGCTCTCTCATGAATATTTGACCAAGGAAATAAATAAAAACAAGTCTTAGTAACAAGTATATTTTAACATTCTTTATGATGGATACCAATAGGCTTGTTTGGTGTCGTATCATCCTCTATCAATTTTCACCATCCTATCGAGCGCGTTCGTTTATTAATTGCCATAGTATGTTTTCAATTCATTCCTTATGAAGTTATACGCGTAATAGTAAAAATCATTTATCGTTAATGGCGTCTGTGGATTGACTGACAAGAAGTTAAGCCCTCTAGATTTGGCTTACGGAAAGAAGGGTTTTTATTCAACTGAGATTTTTTAATAAAACGATGTCGCATTTCGAATTCAAAGCTTCTAAGCAATGGCTCTGGAAAGCAATTGCACTTTTGATGTTTTAATTGAATGACCAATATAGGTTTTACCAGAAACTTTGATGACATAATTTCTACTTATAAAAAAATAGCTTTCAATTGCGAACCATATGGGTGAATGATAAAAAACGTTTAATGCATAAATGTTGTTAGAATATTATCAGTGAACATAGCATTCATATTTTTCTAATATGAAAGACGTTAGAAAGTATATGGACCACGACATTCCACCAAGATTAAATATACGCTATCATGCCTTATATGCTAGAAGTCTAGCATTAAATTGTTGGATAAATTCGTTTGACTTATCAAGCACAACCAATTAATGGTAAATCATGTTTTTCAAATTAGAAACAAATAAGCTGGAACTCTTCTGAAATGTTCTCAATATCACTTTACTTCGTGGTTATATTTCTCCGCTTTTTGTAAGATTTTACTAATAGTATTTTAGATTTGGTTTTTAACATCGCTGTGACATGGTCCCTGGAAGCCATACTAGTTACTAGATGGTTGCAATCTATTACAATATATTTACAGCTAATATAGTTACAATCCGGATTTTGGTAACTTATAGGTTCATAATACTAAAATGAAACAAGATTGCATTTTAAGATTATGTTGCAATAAAATTCCTGACATCAACAAGTTTTACATACCCAAAGAGAAATTTATTTGAAACAAGCAAACTCCGGCTGACTTGAGATCATAATTCAATGTTGATGATTGTGTCAAATTTGAATATTTTGCAACGTTAGTGCAATTTAAAGTGTCCCTTGCAACATTAAATCAGCTCAGATGCAACAGCATTGGTTTCCGGTGCCTGTTCATAGTCGTATAATTAACAAGAAAATGAAATACAATTTTTGAACGATGTTGCATGTGTTGCTTGGGTATTTTTTTTATTATCTTATTTTTAAGTTTCACTTATGGAATACTGAAAAAAGGAGTTTCACTTAAAGAAACAATAAATCAATTTGTGTTGAAAAAAAAAACAGTGACAACAGTCTCGATGGGATTGAGGTCCGGGCTTTGTGGGGGCCATTCCAGCAGTTTGATCTGACAAGACCGGAAGAAAGACTTGGTCTTCTTGGTAGTATGCTTCGGGTCGTTGTCCTGCTGGAATACGAACTTCTCTTCAAGGCTCGTCTGGATCAGCGAAACCTCCAGATTTTCTCGCAGGATGTTGATGTAAGAATCTGCCGTCATTATCCCGTAGATTTTCACAATGCTTCCCACTCCACCCCACGAAAAACACCCCCAGACCATCACATTTCCTCCTCCATGCTTCATCGTGCCTTGGATGTGGCGCTCCTGAAGCTCCTCTCCCGATCTGCACCAAACACGAACCCGCCGCTTTCGGTTAAACAGCTCGAATATTGATTCGTCCGTCCAGAGAACCGTTTTCCAGAACTCTAGGGGCTTATCAGCATGCTCCTTGGCAAACTTAAGCCGTTTGGCTTTGTTTGCCTTGCTGATAAATGGGTGCTTCCGGGCAAGTTTGCTATTCAACCCAACCCCTGTGCTACGAGACGGCGACGAACAGTTCGACCGAAAACTGATAACTGAAGGGTTTCCTGGATCTCGCGGACAGTTACCTTCGGGTTCTTCTTGACTTCGCGCATGATCTTGGTGTCTTCCAATGGAAACTTATCGAAAACATATCGATTTTTGAAGTGGGCACCTAGGTGGGCACTTTATTTTGTCACTGTTTTTTTTTCAACACAAGTTGATTTTTTTTTCTTTAAGTAAAACTCCTTTTTTTCAGTATTCCATAAGTGAAACTTAAAAGAATATAAAAAATAAAATAAGAAAAAAAACTACACTGTGTTTACTTTAATTTGAACCAAGTAAATGAGAGAAATTAAAAAAAACGACGAAGTGGGCACTTTATTATGCCTATCAGTGTACATGCTACAATTGATGGCTTAGTAGTCTAGCATAATGCTACATGATGGATGGACCCGGACATTTTGCTGCATCTTGGAGCACCGAGTAGAACGGAAGCAAGCAGATTTTCGTAATTGGACGAGTAATGATTCCACGGGCAGTGCGAAGTTAAACCACCAGTGTAAGATGGTCTTTGTCGGGCAGGACTGATTGGATGCAAAGCATTTCGTTGATGAGGATGACCATCCTGCCAGGAACAAATTCCTCGTAACACTTCCAGGAGCAGGTATCTTTGGGTAGCTTTTGCAGATATTCTTCATGCCAGTGTATCCAAAATTGCTGAACATACTGCTGAAATTGCTGGTAGTCTTGAAGACTGCACGTTGGTATGGTGTTCATAATTGCCTCTATTTGTGTCAAATTATGCGAATATGCACATATTCTCAAAAGAAGATTTGTATATGGATAAAAAACAAGGAAGGAAAAAATCTTCAATAGGACGATCCACTACCCGAAATGGTAGTTGAGGAGTGGCGAACATTCCATGAGCACTTACTGAGCCTTTACTGAATGAAGTCCGAATTCCACGATGTGCCATAGCATCTGGTTCAATGTCTATATTCGGAGTCAAAAGGAAGATGGTTCGGTTTTGGTGCACCTGTTGACCTCAAAATCCAAGGTTGCACCACTCAAAATACAATCTTTACAACTCTGCGGTGAGCTGTTGACAGCTCAGCTCTGGGAATGGGTGGCGGAATCTCTGAAGGTGGCAGGGAAAGTTCATTTCATGTGTGCTTCACTGGATCAAGTCACCGACAGGAACATGGACTACTTTCGTAGCAAACAGAGTTGCGAAAATTCAAGGTTTGAAGGAATTAGATCAATGGAGACATGTTCCAGACATTACCAACCCAGATGACCTGATATCGCGTGGAGTTTCACCAAGCAACATTGTTGGGAACGAAATGCGGTGGCATGGGTCCGCTTGTCTAAAGGAATCCCTAGAAAGACGGCCAATACTGCGGAAAACCCGCCGGGGCACAGTGGTCGGAAAAGAATTTTTTCACGGCGAAATTAATTACTCCTAAGGGTTACGTTTGCGAATCATGGTGTCTTCTAAAAAGTTGTATCTGAAAAAGTTGTCCATTTTGTGGTGATAATTTGGTTGTTGCAAACATAACCACTAAGGCGGCGCTGTTGCTAACTTTTGAACGAAACACAATAGAAGGGTGATGTCAAAAGCAAGTTTATAGGAAATATAATTTCTAGCAACATTGTTGAAGATTTTATTTTTCTATCTCTTCATTCGGCCATGATAGAGCTATTTTTCTGCTTTATATCAGGGTGTCTCTAAAAATGGTTTTTTTATTATAACTTTTTTGTTTCCTATTTTAGGATTAAGTAATCTTGAAACAAAATATAGAAAACGTTAAAGCGCACATTTTTGCCTATCACACTTTTTATATACTGCTTGTGATTCAAAAGTTACAAGTAATTTTAACTCATAACATGAGTTTTTTCTTTTTGCCCTTATGATTGTTTAGGGGAGAATTGGCCAAAAAATCATCAAATTGTTGTTTTACTGGTATCAAGGAACATAATGCTATATTAATGAGCCCAGGTACTCCTGGGGCACACGAGCTGGGACTCCTTGAAACCGGACTTTTTTTTCGTGAAAATTGCCCCTAACTTTTGAACAATAAAATATACTCAAACACTTAGTTCAGCAAAAACTTGTATCATATTTTTTTTTTCACTTCGCTTGAAGATTATTTTTTCCTAAGAATTGAAACTAAAAAGTTAAAATGAAAAACTGATTTTTTAGGGACACCCTAATCTACACCAGCAAAATAGCTCCGAACTATAGCAGTGCACAAGTGCCAGACGCTACAGTCGTGAATGAACAGCTTGTAGGGTGTCCCTAAAAAATCAGTTTTTTCATTTTAACTTTTTAGTTTCAATTCTTAGGAAAAAATAAATCTTCTAATTTCTAGTTACAGGTATTCCACTAAACAGCTCAAACCCTCTAGGATTTTTACCCCAATGCATCCACATTTTTTAAAAGTCTATATTTTTTTTGATTTTACTAGATTCTTTCAACATAGCCACAATCGCCGCAATCTACCGCATAAATCAAAACCGCGTGGGAAAGATCCGCATAATAATCGACCGTAGTGTACTTCAGTACCCGACCAGAAGCGAATAACATAAACATAACCAAACTATAACAAACCTTGTTAAGACTAACTGATTATGATATAAATTTGTTAAAGACATTTTCGTCTGCATAATTGTATAACATATTTATAACAAATTAAGATATAATGCCCTGGGAGACACAATCTTCGTGAAGAAATAAATAAATTCAAACACTAGCTGATATGATTTTGCTTCATCGTAACAAAACTGTTACAAAGTTTGTTTCGTTTTTGTTATATCTGTATCATAGTTTGCTATAATTTTGTTACCTTTTGAGGATTTTCTGTTACAATTTCTGTTATTTTAACAACATCCGCGATCTGAATTCTAACAACCGCTATTATAAAAACAGCGTAACTGAATAACAAAACCTGAAATAATTTTGTTGTTTCCTTCTGGTCGGGTAGCTATAATAGGTTCTCTCATTTTCAGAATTTATCATTTTCTCACAAGAGTAAAGAAGATTCACTCAGAGAGAATTATTAAGAGTCACGCTCGTTACGTAGAAGGCCATGAAAATTTAAAAAAATCATACGGCTTTGCTCTGGAAGATGGAATTTTTTAAATATAGGTGTTGTGAATGCGTATCTAGATTCGGGAAAAGTTGAAAAACAATCTGTTTCTAGAATCAATTTATAATTTGAGTGCTGTTGCGTGGCTTGAACAGTTTTCTCGTCGAAGCGAAAAAGCTCATGGCAAGAATCAGGGATCCGTCCTTCACGACGAATGACTTCATCCACCGATTGAGGTAAGCCCATATCACTGTGGTAATAGTTAATGATGAGAAAATGTATTTTAATATTCGAACAGGGAAGGCGAATTTCGAACGGACGAGAATATTTTACGAAATGGTGTCCAAAAATCTAATTTAAAGGGTGATACGGTCAAAATTTGGTCAAGGGAAACCGCGTGTAAATCGGTGAAATCGTTTATTTAAAAAATCAAATTAAATTTCTTTTTCAAGTTCAATTAGTATAAAATTCAGGAAAAATATTCAGTTAGGCTTCCGCTTTTCCAAATTCGAATTGCCGGGCCTTACGCTTGACCCCTGCCATCAGATTTTGTACAGCCACCTTGTCCACCTTCTTCGCCGCAGAAAGCCAGTTTGCCTTGAACTGCTGCTCGTCCTTAGCATTTTTTTTTAGTCTTCTTTAGGTTCCGCTTGACAATAGCCCAGTATTTCTCAATTGGGCGGAGCTCTGGCGTGTTGGGAGGGTTCTTGTCCTTGGGAACCACCTGCAGGTTGTTGGTGGCGTACCACTCCATGGCCTTTTAACCGTAATGGCAAGATGCCAAATCCAGCCAAAACAGTACGGAACAACCGTGTTTCTTCAGGAAAGGCAGCAGACGTTTATTCAAACACTCTCTCACGTAAATTTCTTGGTTGACAGTCCCGGAAGCTATGAAAATGCTGCTTTTCAAGCCACAGGTACAGATGGCTTGCCAAACCGGATATTTCTTTGCGAACTTTGACAGTTTCGTGTGCTTGAAAATATCTGCTACCTTTCCCCTTCCTTTCGCCGTATAAAACTCTGTCCCGGAAGATGCTTGTAGTCGGCTTTGACGTAGGTTTCGTCGTCCATTACCACGCAGTCAAACTACGTCAGCATCGTCGTGTGCAGCCTCCGGGATCGCGCTTTGGCCGTCGTATTTTGTTTATCATCGCGATTTGGAGTCACTACCTTCTTGTAAGTCGATAGTCCGGCTCGTTTTTGGCTCGATGCACGGTTGTAGACGAGTACACCCAGCTTATTTGCGGCATCTCGGAGAGATAGGTTAGGGTTTCGCTTGAAACTACCGGCAACTCTCTTTGTCGTCTCAGCGGCTTCCGGTTTTCGATTTCCCCCGATCCAGACTTCCTGGCTGTCGACAAATGTTCCCCAAACACTTTAATTACATTTGTAACGGTTGATTTGGCAACTTTTAGCGATTTTGCCAACTTTGCGTGCGAGTAGCTCGGATTTTCGCGATGCGCGAGCAAAATTTTGATACGCTGCTCTTCTTGCTTGGACGGCATTTTGACAACTGAAGAGTGAATTCCAAAATCAAAATAGAAGCAACATTCTACACACACACACCTTCAAAATGAGGGATGTTCAGGTTTTTTAAATGCAAAATTGAAAGAAATACGTCAAGTTGATATTGACCAAATTTTGACCGTATCGCCCTTTATCACAAACCCTTGGAAACAGAATTTATGGCCTTGTCACAGAAGAGATCGCAGCAAGCCGTGTTTGGAAATTAACGTGTTTTGTTTTTGCTGTGCCGTTTTTGTGAAAATAAAAATCAAATAATAATTCGTAATTTAACTTTAACTAACATTGAAATCATAAAATATCCGCGTGATTTGTGAAAGGTAGTGAATACAATCGATTCCCTCCCAAAATGTGAGAGTGTCGGTAGTATTTTCTAGTTTTTTTTTGTTTTTGTTTTTTTGTGCTTCGCCCCGCATCCAGGAAGAAGGGTTATATCAGCTTAGTTTTGTTTATTAGTGGTAGTATTGTGACACCCGGACAAAAATTATTAAGTTTGAGTATTCGTCGGCTTTGTCGCGAGTGGATCGATAATTATTAGCAGTTTTGAATTTCGATATAAAGTCGCGGGCATTTGATTATTGGCAAAGTTTGGAGAGAACAAAAGAAGACCAGTGCATGTAGAAAAAGGCCTTGTCAAAAGCAGCAAACGACGACAACGCGCATGAAATAAATTACGAATCAACATCGAGAATTTTTATGCTTACGAATGAACAAGCGAGTGTCATTAAGGAAGCGGCCATGGGTGAGATGTATCTGACTATAACTATATAACAATAACCATATTTTTAAATAATACTAAATACGTGCCTGATTTGGAAATTTAACATTTCCAAATCTGGAAGTGTGTTGCAGTGCCCTTATCCAAATTATATCGGTAATGTTTACATACGGGGCTAATTGTATGTGAAAGTAACCTCGGTATGGGCGTGACTATCCAGATATTCTGCAATGGGTTGCTGGATCTGCAAAAGAGCTAGCTCTTGGATTAAAGCTGCTTCACTTAATGGATTGTTGTAAACAGATTTCTTACATAATACCATTGCTGGCCAATGATTGTTAGATTCTACACACAGACTAGAATTTCTCTGGTAATAGTTTTTAAATTAGTTTACTTACAAATGCAACTATTTAAATTACGTCACATTCCTTTAAGAGCGTTATTTTGAAAACCTATACATGAAATGAAGTAACATGCTATAATTCATGACTCAGGAGTCGAGCATAATGTTACATGATTGCTGGAGTAATCTAGTATTCACTGACAGCACTCCGCTAGATTTTTGTTGAAAATTGTCGCTTTGCTTCGGACTAAACATTTCGAACTTTTTTATTTTTCTTGCTGTTCGGCGCCTTTATGTTAATCACAGAAAAGTTTTATTTTATAGTACATAATACTCTTGTTTACTATATGTTTCCGTGACAAAAAGGTAAGCGTTGCGCTAAATAATTTTAGAAATGAAAAAACTATAATATAAATAAAATATTTAGGGCAAAAAGAAAAAAAAAAAATTTATGGTACACCCTAAGATGATGAGGGAAAACTGCTCTAAATTGGTCAATTTTTAAGTTACAAACAAAATTATATATGAAAATTCCATGAAATTTTATACGCTACAACTTTGCGCACGAACAGAAACGTCTATTTTTGCAAATAAAAAAGTTAGTTTTTGTATTTCCGTGAAAATGGAACCACCCTAATTTTAATCAATATCAAAAAATGGGCCTTAGTGATACAAACCATGTTGTTGAACATCATTTTGCTCAAAACTTTCAAGTTTAGGGGCTGGGAGAAGTTTCCTCGTAAATTCGTGATCTGGACCATAGTGCAGCGATTTAGCCAAAAAGTTTCGCAAGTCATACCGTGCCTGACAACCAAATTGTGATCAAAAGCAGAACAATTTGGCCTGAATTCGTGCCAGAAAACTGTATGATCAGGTTTTGTCAAAATTCAATGGCTCATGGATGGTGAAACCTATGTAAAGGCCGATTTCAAACAGCTACCGGGACAAAAAATTTACTTGGCCTCGAAGAGATAACTATAAATTAGAAGAAAAATTAGTAATCTCCATTTAATTCCAACTACCTTTGCTTATCTTCGACAGATACGCGTAATTCGTCTACAATGTGCAGACTTCTTCAGTGTCTCGTACTAATAACTCGAACCCCTCTAGGATTCTCGAAGAGATGTTCCTGCCAAATTCTAGTTTGTGTTTGCAGATAAATTTGCACGTAAATACATGGTTTGACAAGGCATCTGTAGTTACGGTAGAAAGACCAAGGTTTTCATCACTGCTAATACATTTAATTCAGAGCTGTAAAGAACGGGATGTCTCCAAAAGCAAATATTGCCATTCATCAGATCCCACAATGAACCTGTCATGTTTTGGCCAGATCTTGCAAGCTGTCATAGAGAGACTTTGGGCTATTATGAAGGGAAAGCTGAAGGCGAATGGCAGTGTCGTCAAAAGCATCAACGAATTGAGAATCAAGTGGAATTAGATAAGATGATTAATTTGTTTTGTATTTTCCCTCTAAAGCTCACAAAAAGACGAACATTTTTGTTAAAACAAAATTCTATTCTTTTAATGTATATCCGTAGTATGCCAATAGTCTATGTATCAATTCTAACTGGGCCACACCTTATTGACTGCGATTTGGAAGGAATTTGGCCACCACGAGTCGACTCACACTTTGGCGTCCTATGGGAGGCGGCCTTTAGAGTTGCAAAAAAGACAACTCTTGCGCCAGCCGGGATCGACTCGTCTTTTCTTTGAGAATATGTGCGAGGTTTTGACACAAATTGAGACAATTATGAACAGCGTATCAACGTGCATTCTTCAAGACTACCAGCAATGTCAGCAGCATGTTCAGAGATTTTTGATTCACACAGAATATCTGCAAGAGCTACTCAAAGATACCCGCTCCAGGAAGTGCAACGAGGAATTTGTACAATGCAGGATGGTTATCCCAATCGACGAAATGTTTCCATAGATTCGATGGCCTCTAAGCAGCATCCAATCAGTCTTACCCGGCAAAGATCGTCTCACACGGGCTGTTAAGCTTCGCACTGTCCGTGGAACTCACCCAACTTCGAAAATCTACTTGCTTCCGTACTCCTCGCTGCTCCAATGATGCAGGCTGCTAATTCATCAGATGATCCAATTCCTGTTTAGAATAAGCTGAAAATATGAAAAATTGTTGAATTTAAGGAGTAAAAAATTGGTTGTACAGGTATACCTCGATAGTACGCACCCTCGATAGTACGTACATTTTACCTCGATAGTGACGTACACTCGATAGTACATACACAGAAAAAAATAATTAATTTTAACAAGCGCGAAAATTTCCCTCGTTTTAATTCCAAGCCAAACGATGCGTAAACACCGAAATTGTTCGCAATCTTTCATACAACAGGCGATATCTGGCATAACATTCAGGCGTTATCATAGAAAATTCAATGTTTCTTTTTATCTGTGTACATTCGATAGTAAGTACAGTCACGAGCTTAGATTTTCACCCTTCTTACATATTTACATATTTGTAACGGCCTTACTTAGGACTTGGTATTGATTGCGTTGCGTCTCGTTATGCTTATATCTGATTTGCTGGTACCACGTAGATTGGTTTTGAGAATTAAAAATGGGGAAAACACCAACTAGGCGAATGTAGTTGACTGAAGCTCCAAAAAAGGTGTCATTTCAATCGCTAAAAAGCTACGGATCATTGAGGATATCGAAAACGGAATGAACACCAGAGAAGTTATGGCAAAGCATAACATTAAATCTCGATCAACAATTGCAAAAATCAGACAATTGAAGCAGAAAATCAGAAAAAAAGCAGTGCACTCAGAAGGATCAATCGGAAAGGAAAAAAAAATTGATTTTATTGAAAAAACAGGCCCAAAATCGTACTGCTTTTTTTGCACTTATTTACCAAAGCATAGGTACATCATAAAGTTCACCAAAAACACATGACATTTGTTTGTTCAAAATCACTGGAAAAAAAGCTGTCGAGAAATGTTGCGGCTGTAGAAGAATACGTCAACAACTTCGAAAAAAAAATGCGAGATACGCAACTGTCACCATGACAGATTTTCAACGAGGATGAAAGTGGCCTGTGTACTTTGAGAACCAACACCACTTACCAATTACCACTTTCGTCGATAAAGATACTTCGGGACGGAAAGTACCAAAAGAATGCCATGCTCCAACATGGGTGGATCATTGAAGCTTTCATTAATCTTGATTGGTAAATCTCAAAAACCAAGGACACTAAAGTATGTTTGGTAAATTCTTGTTAGTTAATCGGCTTTTAATGATGCTTGGATGACTTGGATGATTTTTGTTTAAACAATGTTTTATGAGGAATGTGTGCCTCGCATCACCAGATTTTTGAAAGGATCTAATCGGCCTGTTAGGTCCTGTTAGTTCTTGATTATTGCTCTGCTCATTTCAATGGTGGAGAATTACAAACCATAGATGGAAAAATCTGGACCAACTTTCTATCTCCTAACACGACAGCTGTTGTTCAACCCAAGGACCAGAATATAATATATATAATACAAAAATATCACCATAAAGATGCTATTTTTTGGGTGGCTTATTTGATCCTGGGCACTCAATTGGGTTATCATTGATCTTGTTTTTCGAATGCTGATGTGATTTTATGTGTTGCATTAGATGGTTATGTCAAGTCAGAAACTGGCTACTTTCCCGGGAGTGCCTGTAATATGACTGTAAGTAAGCAATGTGGTCTTAGCCTGTCTGAATGACCATCAATGAACTTATTGTTGTATGCACATTTGATTTGGGGTATCGCATTTTGGTTTTGGAGTGTTTCTTGCAACCTTCACTCATATCCCGCTGATAGTCTCGGAACCAATTGATCGATTCCAAAACTGTTAAATAGCGTTCCGTGGGCCTAAAAACCACTCAATGGGCGACTGTTGCGTTGAATTCGGTTCAGTAATTGACGGGAGCTTCCCAAAAAAGAACACACACACACACACACACATACATATACATACATATATATATATATATATATATATATATATACATATATATATATATATATATATATATATATATATATATATAT
>JASCZW010012838.1:0-27285 GCA_034211315.2 Aedes japonicus
GATTACCATATAAAATTATAAATTCATACTGTCCACTAGCGCTGCATGCTGACAGAATTCCAGACATACTCTCCAACTTCAAAATTCTGGCCGTTTATGACAACTTTGCTGAAGGTTTAAAGGTTCTTCGATGGTCAGGATCATGACATAAACAATTTAAGCCTATGAATATACTACATGCCCACTAGCGCAATATAGTGAACTGGTAAGACGCGGCTTCCGAACCATACTGTCCACACTTCCGGAAGGCTCTTTGACATTCTCAACAACTTTGCTGAAGTCAACATTTTTGCAGGTTATCCGGGTTTCAAAGTATAGTATAATTAATTCTGCTGATCTAAGTGAGACGATCCTTTTGAGGGAGACGCAATATAGACTGTTCCGAAAAATATTGATACACTTTTCTTCTGAAATAAAAAAGACCATACTGTGGTTACCGTTTTTATATTCTCAAACATTGTAAATAACAATGTTTTATTTCCATCGTCATTTCAATTTGCTTGATTCTTTGTATGGTAGGCGAGTTCTCTAACTTTTCCCTTAACACTACTCATAAGCTTCAGCACAGTGCTGTCTCCTACCATTTTTACCACTTTTGGCCAATTTTTCTTATATTTTCCAACACTATCCGCTGGTTTCATATGTTTTCTCAGCTTCGCCTTCGTCAAAGCCCAGAATTTTTCGATTGGGCGAATCTCTGGGCAGTTTGGTGGATTCATCGCTTTTGGTACAAATACGACATTGTTAATTTTGTACCACTCTAGTGCATATTGTTAGAGTAATGGCAGGCAGCAAGATCAGACCAAAGAGGTTGTAGGCTTGTTATGCTGTTTGACCAAGGATAGCAACCTTTTTTGCAGACACTCCCTAGCGTAGATTTGGCCATTCGTTGTGTCTGTCGTTGTGTCCTTCTTGCCGAATTGTTCGGTGTAGATGGCTTTCCATGATCCAGGAAAATCCTTTCCCTTCGGCGAGGTAGAAAAATGTGAACTCGGCAGAGTTTTATAATCGAGTTTTATGTAGGTTTCATCGTCCAGGATAACACAACCCGATTTTGGACACCAGTTTACCGTACAGCTTTCGAGCCCTCGGTTTCACAGATTCAGCCTGTTTGGTGTCACGTTTTGGCTACATTTGCTTCTGACGAGTCGGCAGGCCGATTCTCTCCTTAGCCCGCACAGCATTAGTCACCAAAGTACTTAGCTTTTTCGCCACATCTCGGACTGATGCTGAAGGATGATGTTTGAAATAGTCCCTTACCCTTCTGTCGACTGTAGGGTCAGCGGGACCGGGGTTTCTACCCTGTCTCAGGGAATCTACTGTTGTTGATACTTCCGTAATACGGTTTGAACTGCTCCGACGCTCACACCTCTTTCTTAGCCAGTTGTCTGATCGAAGGACCACTGACGACGGTGTATGTGTATTTATAATTATCGGAACAGTCTATATTGCAACGTGTGTTGAAATGCTTTTCGATGTGAGTCGATACTTTTAACTGGTAGTGTAATGACTATAAGTTCAGTCGATTTAAAATCTAGATTTGTGTTTCATAAAACATTCATCTATATGACTTAAAATGGCAAATCAACTGTTAAGAAATTACAGGATGACGCAAGAAAAATATAACTGTTATGTTTACATTACATGGTATGGTATGGTTATGGTAATTCCTTTCAGTGTTTTTTAGGCAAGTGTTGCTTTGGATTGGTTGATCACAGTCGTGTTTGAAGATTTTTTTTTTCAGATTGTATTCGAATGTCAACACGCCTGGCCAGTTTATTTTGAATTTTTATTCGTTTGAAACAAGTGGTAATGATAAGTCTTTTTGAAACATTTGAGACCATTTCAAAGAAATTGAAACCCTGCGGAATAAACGAAAGATTTATCTTTCGTACCAAATGCTACAGAACACCTAGACTTAAACCTGGCCATAAAAATATGGAGTGACATGCCTCAAGATATCATGCGTGTCAACTGTACCGCCTTCAAACAATGCATGCGGCTACTAATTAAGCCAAAGGAGTAAGATTTGAACTGAACTTAATTAAGATATATAAAACAAGGAATACATTGAAAATTACTTATTTTTGTAAGCGAAAGTCTAAGGCATAAGAAAACATTTTAGAAAGAAAATTGATTATTAGGAGTCAACACCTGTCAAAACATATTCCACTAGAATAATCATTTCCGCAAGTGTGAGGAATAGCTCATTCAGAGAAAAATAATTAACTTTAATGGGCGCTTAAAATTTTCCCTCGTTTTATTTCAAGCCAAATGAGGCATAAACAATGAAATTGTTTGCAATCTTCCATCCGCCATACAACAATGTTTGCAATCTGTCATACAACAGGCTAGATTCAGGCGTTATTTGGCTTAAATTTACGTGATGTTTCCCATGATTTCCTGGCAAATCTAGCATATTCTTTATGTGCATTAGATAATGTATAGAATTCAATGTTTCTTTTTATCTGTGTAGATGCACCAGTGCACAGTGGTGCAAATGCGATTTTAACTGGAGAGATACATTTTCAGCCAAATTTGTTCTGTTTTGGAGCTCAACTATCTTTTAAAAAATTGTTTCTATTAACAAGGTGCTTGTTTTGGTATGAATAAAAATAAGGGTGGTCCTTATTTTCACAGAATTCGGAAATCTAACTTTTTTATGTGCAGAAATAAGGCATATGTTCTTGAAAAAAGTTTTAGATAAAAAAATTAATGCATCTTTGATCAAATAATTTTTTCTGTAATTTTTAAATGAACAAATTAGAGCAATATTTCCTACGGAGCTTGAGGGATTTCTATAAAAATCAGTTATTTTGCTCATTTTTTTTCAAATTTTTCAGCAAATTTTGGTCTGCTACATTTTAATATCGTAGAACAATAAAAGATACAACTTTTGTTGTTAGCTGAAATAGTTGCTATCGTATGTCAAATAAAAGTTATCTACTGGTTTTGTAACAGATAAAGGCCTTTTTCAAATGTCAGCATTTGAAATTTTGTTTTGTTATTGTTTATTATATTTGAAATCTGTAGAATGGTTATTTTTTTAAATTGAGTCAAACACATTCAAAAAGGCCATAATTTTATAAGAAAATCCATACTAACTCGCTAACGGTAAAAAATATCGGCAAGATTTACATGTCAAATGTTTTATGTTTTTAAGTTCTAAAAACCATCATAAAGCACAATTTATCTGCAAAACATCAAACTTTGTTTGAAAATGTATCTTTTCAGCTAAATCTGCATTCTGGACCACTGTGGAATGCGTACTAGGATTTACTGTTGTTGCATTGATTGGCATGGGAATAGTGACATAGTCACTAGAATGTAACCTACCAGCCCTACTATTAGGACCTTTATGAATTCGGATGTAAAAAAAACTGAAATCAACTAAATCCTGAAAATCATGCTCACAAACTCACAACCTCAACCGCGCACAGCAAAACAACCGCACCAATCATCATTTGTCATCTTCCGGAACTTCGGGTGACGGGTATCCAAGTTTATTCGTTTATTGGGCAAGCTGAATCACTTTTGTAGGAAAAAATAACGAACTTTATCAAGGTTTCCTGGTCAACAATCAATTAGGCATCATGAGTTGATCCGAATTGCCCAATTACGGCGCTAAGTGATGTTTAAAGTCACCTACAACATTAGGCTGTAACGGTTGGAACAATAACAACCTGCCGGCCAGTCCAGTTAATGAGTTCCAGAAAGCTGACCGCAAAAACAAACAAACGGGTCGTGAGCAACAAGGTCAGCACGCCAATTATTGCACCTCATCCCATTTAACGACCCTTCAGTCAGTCAGTCAGTCAGTCAGTCCTTCGGATGGCGATTACTGCTGATTTCAGCGAATTTAATGAACGGCTCATATATTTATCCATCATTTGCGTATCGGACGCGGGGAAAATTTGTCACGTCCCCCCTGATTCTGGCCACAAGCGTGATTCATCTTGCTCATTACTCGCGACACTCAGTCCGTGGCAGCATAAGAAAGAGAAGGCTGATCCGAACCTTCACATGAAGGCAGCATCATTATCTTCTACAATTCCCCCATGACCGGTAGCAGCGGCAGCAGCTTGTACTCTCCTGGTTAATTAATAATTTAGATTTCTGTCAAGGTTGAAAGCCAGCCTTGCCCGCTCCTGTCGTTTTGCCTGACGTTCTGAAGAATCAGGAAAAGTTTAGCAGTTGTTCGGTCGGGTGTGACCGATGGCTCCCGAGGGGCATTCTGACGCACGCGATTGGCTGCCGATAGCAGTTGTTGATCTTTGTGGAGCATCTAAAACAATTTTTTCGCAAAAGTGACCAACGTTACTCGCTGATTTAGGACAGCTCGAGAGAGTGAAAAAAAATTTCAGCCAGTAAATGTGTGCCGGACTTACACGAAGAATAATTAAAATAATCCATCAATTTCCTCTCGCTTCCAGTTGGTTTGATTTATGAGGACAGGTCTCGTTGACGTGATCCTGATCCACCTGGCTGGGACGGACGAGTGGGTGCAGAGCTATTTTTATTACATTCCTTGGTGCTCGAGGAGTTGAAGGAAAAGGAGACAACCGACGTCTGTCGAGGACTGCTGCTGACCTCGTTGAACGCACACGCATTCCAATTTCACAGGATGATGAGCTTCTCCGGTTTCTCCGGTTCTGGGTTGGGGGAGGGTTCGGCTAGAACTTTGTCTCAGTCAAATGGATGAAGACTCGAGTCCACCAGCGGAGCGTTTCTGCCACTGCTGAAGGCAGTTGGGAGTTCGTTATTCGCAATTAGCAAAGTTTCCGCCCGGGTAAAGTTTCAGCGCGAGAATGAGAATTGTGTGAACTGGCGTTGTTGGCAAGTGGAGCGAGCAGACGGTGGTAGTTTGATGGTAGTTTGTTTTTTTTTTATTCCTGTAAGCACACCATTGAAATTCGGGAGACGGAAATGGGACCCGCTGCTGACGGGAATACGTAATGGTGTAGTTCTGCAACAAGTTTCGACGTGTGCAAAGAAGTGAGGATAAAGTTGTAATTTTTGAGAACATTTCTCGGCGGAATAGGCTCTGTGAATAAAGGATACTTCGTTCAGGTTTTCGAACCAATGTTTAAAATGATATTGTCCGTAAAAAACGGTGGGAGTGAGTTGTTCTATACAGGAAGTACTTTTATGGGCAACGGGGAATTTTAAATTTAGAATGACTGCAAATGGATTCAAGTTGGTCGTCATTTATTGAGGGCGAATTTTTTTGGACACTGGATTTTAATTTGCCTAGCTTTAACCATTTTAAGTCACTGAATACAAACAGTTTCCATAATAGTTTCGAAGATAAGTAACGACCGCCATCCTCAAGACGAAATTTGGGTTTCTATGAACTATAGAAATTGGTACTCCAACAAAGGCAATCCATTTAAAGCATTATTCATATGCAATCAAGCCGATTTTGAATTAGAAGAAAAAAGACATCAGAGTTTCGAGTCAAATACGAAAGCCTGTAGACTTATAACCTAAAGGGTGTTTCGATCAAAATTTGGTCGACTTAAACTTGACGCATTTCCTTTCATCGTGCATTAAAATTTTTTGCACATTTCTCATTTTGAAGATGTGTGCGTGTAGTATCATGCCTCTATTTTGAGATAAGCACTTCAGTTTTCAAAATGTCGTCGAAGGAAGAGAAGCAACGCATCAAAATTTTGCACGTGCATGGCGAAATTCAAAACTACTCTCACGACAAGATGGCGAAACTGTTGAAAGTGGCTAAATCAACTGTAACCAACGTATGAAAAGTGTTCGGTAAACGTTTGTCGACAGCCAGGAAAGCTGGATCTGGAGGAAATCGAAAGCCGGAGGCCACAGCGACGTTAAAAAGAGTTGCCCGCTGTTTCGAGCGGAACCCCAACCTCTTCGGCCGAGATGTCGCAAAGAAGCTGGGAGGGGGTTTTCAACCGTGGATAGAGCTAAAGAAGAGCTGGACTGTCGACTCATAAGAAAGTGGTGACTCCGAATCGCGACGAAAAACAAAACACGTCGGTCAAAGCACGATCGCGAAAGTTGTACACGACGGTGCTGACGAAGTTTGATTGCGTGGTACAGGACGATGAAACTTACGTCAAGGCAGACTTTAAACAACTTCCTCGACAGGAATTTTATACGGCAACCGGACGGGGAAAGGTGGCAGATATTTTCAAGCATATTAAACTGTCAAAGTTCGCGAAGAAATATCTAGTGTGGCAGGCCATCTGTATCTATAACTTGAAGAGCAACGTTTACATTGCGACCGGAACCGTCAACCAGGAAATTTATCTGACCGAGTGCCTACAAAAACGTCTATTGCTTTTCCTGAAGCGATACAATTGTTCCGTTTTATTTTGGCCGTATTTGGCATCTTGCCATTACGGACAAAAGTCCATTGAGTGGTATGCTGCCCACGACGTTCAAGTGGTGCCCAAGGACAAGAACCCTCCCAACACGCCAGAGCTCCGCCAAATCGAAAAATATTGGGCCATCGTCAAGCGGAGCCGTAAGAAGACTCAAAAAGCTGTTGTGAGCGAGAAACAGTTCAAGGCAAACTGGCGTTACAGCGAAAACAGTGAACAAAATCTTTTGGTAGGTGTTAAACGAAAGATCCGGCAGTTCGCATTCGGTAAAAAGGAAGCTTAGCTGAATATTTATCCTGTATTCTGTATTAACTGAACTTGAACAAGAAAAAGAATTTGACTTATTGATAAAAACTTTGATCGACTCACACACATTACTGTTTGACCAAATTTTGATCGGAACACCCTTTATTTAAGAAAATCAGAACATCTTGATCACATTTGAAGTGTTTTGAAAACAAACGAGTGCAACACACTTTTTTTTATCGCCAGAATCGAATAGCCAATCATTACGGTAATGGAATGTAAACGAATGGAGGTAAACGAGGTAAACTGACATTCAGATTCAAAATTGAGTTTAGGTTCGATTCATTCAAAAATATCTCATGGAGAGAGGTAGCTCATCGAATCTTCCGGTCGTTCTTTAAGTATCTTGCTGTGAAGCATCATTTGGCGAACCTCTGATTTCTTATCGATTTGCCAAATTCGGAAGACATCTGCATTGAGTTATCTCAAATTGTAATATTCCGCCCACTAAATCACAAAACATTACGATTGGGTGAGGACCAAGTCTCCCCCGGTTGGTATGAAAACAACGAACCTGGGATTAATAGAAGCATAATGTGGATCACAAGCACTTGAAATAGGACGCATTGGAAATACAGTAGTCAGTCCTTTATTACAAAGGACTAACATCGGTTTATTTATATCCGCGCGCCAGATTTTTTTCTCGATTTCTCGTATTCGCATTGAAATACTTTCGTTAGTTTGTTAGGAAACTGCGGAATGTGTTAGTTCACAGATTAGTTGCGATAAAGAAGGAATTTCAAGTGATTCAATTTTGGTGATACAGCGACAACGAACTAGCAAGAAACCTGTCTCACTTTGTGTACATCATCTTCGTATCTATCACTGCAGCACATCTAAGAAAAATCACGCAGGCAGCCTTTGTCATGGCCGAGGCTAGTAGGTGCTCCCGAAGGAGGTATTTGCTGATGATCCTCCAGAAAACATGCAAGGCACAAATCATAAACCGTGATGAACTAGGGTACCATTGTCTTCGTCATGCAAGTTCGTCGAGAACAAAATTTGAAAAACCTGACACACTGAATTCAACGCACGTCTTTCGAGCCCTTTTGTAATTGCTGTGTTGGTCAAACAGCGGTTGGTAAAGAAAAAGCAAGACAAATCGATGCATCCAAGGAAGACAGAGGTACGAAGTACTTGCTTCGCACAGAATCGCGCTCTATTGCTAAAAAGTTGCTGGGTATAACAAAGTTTGTCGACGGGACTCCGGTAGAAGTCTTGGCGCATTCTTCGCTAAATTCAATGCAGACCACACCACTACGAACCTAACTCAATCGACGACAACGAAGTGGAGATTTTGCAGCATTTAGAATCACGGGGAGTGACTAAGGTTCGTCGAATCCGAACACGAGTCAACAACACTCTACGCAACACTCCACTGCTAGTATTGTTAATTACGTAAGCCTTCCTTGATCAATACATCTTCTTCGGCTTGCTAAAAGTACTGTTACGTACGTATTACCCATCCCCTTTACGGAGAAACGAAGACACCAGAATGAAAATGACGACTGCAAATAGCCCCTACAACTCCACGCCCAACGACTTAGACCTTGCATTGAATCCGGACTCTGACGTGAACAATGAACAAAGATACCCAGAACTTCAGGATAACGATCAACGCACAACCTACGGACTACGATCATGGAACAACTTCTTACAATAGAAGACGACAGGAAACCCGAACGACTATTGAATGGCACACTCTTGCCCACATCCTATACAACCACGACCCATCTGAAATTCTATCACCAAGTGCAAAGCCCACCAAGTCGACCCTGATCAGAGGTGTCCCGGCTTGTTCCGAAAAGCCTCTGGCGGCAGTCGACTTGGTGCCTACAAATATCCCGGCAAGTATTCTTACAAATTTATCATCTTGCAACCAGTCCGACTCCAATGCCTCTCCCAACATCGTAGGGTTACCAGTAAATGCCAACACTGGGCCCCATCGTGAGGAAGGTACCAAGGATAAGGACGATGCCCATAGCAGTTCCAGAACTATGCCACCTGGTACTGCAGAACCCTCCTATTGATTTGCAAGAAATGATGCTGTCAAAACATGCTAGCAACGCCCTCCGAAAGCAATATACATGGCATCTCGCTAATCGTCATTATAGCCAAGGTCTGCACTGCACGACTGCATAAGCCACATAACATCACCGTGGTGTCAGTCTACAGTCTACGCCAAATAGCTTGGATGAAGAGGTCATAGAAACTCTAGAATACATCGCAAGCAACCTCGAACCTCCTTCCATCATCGGTGGCGATTTTAATGCTGCCCACGAAGTTTGGGACAGTACCAAGTCGACTAGAAGAGGTATACTACTGCTCAGTTGGTTCGTCGATCATGATTTCGTAGTGCTGAACAACGGAGAACTATTGGGAGCACATCTTGCATCATGATTCACAGGATCATGAAACCATCGCCCAGCACATTGCCAACTATTTTTAAGAAACATCCGAGAAGATGCCGGACACCAAGAACGACGCGAACCTTTCAACAACTGCAGAAGATGGCGTATTGGATAGTGCCTTCAGCCTGCCAGAGCTTTTACGGGCAATCGACGTAGCTAAAGGGTTTTCAACTGGCAACGACACTTGAAGTTATGTATCAACGAATACTTGAAGGATCGACGGCTCTGTTTCATCCCAGAAAACTCAAGACAACGGTGTTTCCCAAGGATCAGTACTAACTGTGACATTTTTCCTTCTAACTATGAATTCAGTCTTCGAAGCAGTACTCAAAAACGTTCGGATCCTGGTGCGGATGACATTGTCCAGGTTGCCGCATCGAAACAACTTTCAACAGTACGTCGACAATTCTCGACCGCTGTAAATGCAGTAAATGCCTGGACAAAGGAAGTTAAGTCCTAAATGTATGCCAAAATAAAATACACCGCGGGATACTTTCTAAATCAGCAATAGTTATTGATGGTGAGCCCATCCCAGAGAGAAAAAAAACTGCGCGTTTTCTCGGAGTATGGAATAATCGGAGAGAACAGTTCTTGGCACAAAGACTAAAGAGGCGTTGGGTAATCGTATAAATTCCATCAAAGCTCTGGCACCAAAGGCTAGCGGGAAAATTAGCAATGAGGTGTGTATATCAAAACTTGAGTACAGTGTCGAACTATTTGGAACAATACATAATTGCCCACTACAGCCTATTTTTAATGAACTGCTACACATATCTTCGGGAGCCTCCAGATCCTCTCCCACCTAAGGCTTGCTTCATTTAGAATTGGAACAAACTTTTGCTCATATTGTGGCGCTCCTGGTGGACGGATTTGGAAGTTCTTGACGCCCACGTGTCGGTATGTATTTTTGACATTCCGCAAATCGACTGTACTTTGTAAACAATCAACATGGAAGCCAAAAGAAGGGAAAAAATTGTGCACAGTTATTTGGAAAATCCATTGCTTGGATCTAAAGAATGTGCACACCAAAAAGTAGTCAACGGGAAATTAGTGGTATTAAATGGAAAATATGAGCAAATCAAAAGTAAATCATTTACTTAAGACTTCATAAAAATACAAAAATAAAACATATACAGTTAAGTCAATTTGACCTGTTATATCCAAATGCCCGCACCTTTCGTTTGACACCTTCCATCAGTTTTTGCACAGTGTCATCCGTCACCAATTTTGCAGCTTTCTGCCAGTTACGCCTGAAGCTTTTCTCATGAATTGCTACACTATTCGTTTTTCGAAGATTCCTCTTGACCAGAGCCCAATACTTTTCGATCGGACGGAGTTCTGGCGAATTTGGCGGATTGCAATAATTTGGGACAATATTTACACCATTAGCAATGTACCAATCCTTAGCCAGTTTCCCATAGTGGCAAGATGCCAGGTCAGGCCAGAACAGCACCGAACCGTTGTGTTCCCGAATGACGTCGTAAATTTGTCCATTTAGAGTGCCAGTCGTGATGAAGATGTCGCTTCTGAGACGGCATCCACATATTGCCTGCCATACGAGGTATTTTTTTGGGAACTTCGACAATTTTTTTTGCTTAAAACGATCAGCAACATTTCCTCTTTGCAACGAGGTATAAAACTGTAGTCCCGGTATCTGCTTAAAGTCAGCTTTGCAATATGTTTCGTCGTCCAATATTATGCAGTCGTATCTCCTTCAGCATAGTGTCATATAATTTTCTCGATCGAGATTTTGCGCTCTTTTTCTGACTGTCGTTTCGATTTGGAGCAACACCTACTTTGAATGATTTCAAGCCTGCACTTTTCTTCACTTTCTGGACGAACGATGGAGACATTTTTACTTTTTTCGCCACATCACGAACGGAGATATTCGGTTTCTTCTTAAATTCTTTAATCACTTTCTTCCTCTCCGCGACGAAATGAGAATCATGGTTACCTCCGGATCCGACCTTTCTCTTTAAAGTTAAGTGCTGCTGAAAGTTTTTTAGCACTTTAGTAACCGTCGATTTTGCGATTTTCAATGACTTGGCAATACCGCCGTGCGACATATCTGGATTTTCCACTCTTTTATGCAAAATTGCTTCGCGCACGCGTTCTTGATTCGACGCCATTTTACTGAATAAAGGTTACTGTAGCCAAACGACGTCTTCATCATAGCACACATACATTAATATTCATGTAGTAGTGATCGGATTAGCAAAGCGTACACGGAGAAGACTGCATTAGGACATTTCCGACGACTACTTTTTGGTGTGCACATTCTTTAGGCTAGCTAAACAGCTGAAATTGCCCAGAAATACCGTATGGCGCGTTATCAAACGGTATAAGGAAACATTGACGACGATTCGGAAGCCTCAAACCAATCGTCGAAGTGGAACTGTCGACCGGAAACTGCGTGGTAAGATTTTGAAGACGATTAAGAGGAATCCCAATCTGTCGGACCGTGATTTGGCCAGAAAATTCGGTGCTGCCCATAGTACCGTGAGGAGAACTCGACTCCGGGAAGGAATCAAGTCGTATCGAGCTAGCAAACAGCCAAATCGGACCATAAATCAGAATAGTGTGGCCAAAATCCGTGCTCGGAAGCTATACGACCAGGTGCTGACCAAGTTCGACGGGTGTCTTCTGATGGACGATGAAACCTAAGTCAAGGCTGACTTCGGCCAAACCCAGGTCAAAAATTTTACTTGGCAACGGCTCGGGGGGATGTTCCAGCCAAATTTAAATTTGTTTTTGCCGACAAATTTGCACGAAAATTCATGATTTGGCAGGGCATTTGCAGCTGTGGCAAAAAACTAAAGTTTTCGTTACAAATAAGACAATGACGTCGGAACTATACCAAAAGAGTGTCTCCAAAAACGAATTTAGCCGTTCATTCAATCCCACGACCATCCCGTAATGTTTTGCCAGATCTGGCAAGCTGTCATTACAGCAAAGTAGTTCAAGAATGGTATGCAGAGAAAGGGGTCCAGGTTGTTCCGAAAAAGCTTAACCCACCCAACTGCCCCCAGTTCCGCACTATTGAGAAATACTGGGCAATCATGAAGAGGAGACTGAAGGCAAAGGGAAAGGTTGTCAAAGACATCAATCAGACGAAGACCTGGTGGAATAAGATAGCTAAAACGATGGACGAAGAAAGTGTGGCCCGCGTAATGAGCCTTGTTACAGGAAAAATTCGAGAATTCCTTCGAAACCGTGACGAATAATTTTATCCGTATTTTTTCTTAAAAGTATGAAGAAAACGCTACATTTGTATAAAAAAAGAGCTTGAATTCAATAATAAATAACTGAAATACAGGCAATTGTTTTTGTTCTGAAGCAAGCTTGCAGCCTTGCAGTAGAAGGCGGGGAGCTTTCGCTAGACTTTCGCATCGCCGAAATACTTGTTCGTAAAAACTGTTGACTAGCAGAAAAATAAATTCATGACTATCCTCACGTCCGTGAAGCTGCTAACGTTGCGCTCTTAGAGGCTACCAGAGTTATTATTCCTAATATCTTCAAGCTACAACGTGTTGGTCGCCGCCCATGGAACTCTCCCAGAATCAAAATAGGTTGGACCGTTAAGAAGGCTTTTAAAATGGGAAATACTATAACCACAGCTAGGATCATTACTCATAAGCGTCTCAAAACAGAATATTAAAATCACACGAAGATCTTCACCGACGGATCAAAGAAGAGAAGTTGGCACCGGAGTTGTCGGTCCCAATCTATTAGTCGAAAGGAGTCTACAACCCCAATGTACCATATACTCTGCAGAAGCGGCTGCTCTAGTGGCTGCAGCACGATGCGCCCCAAAATATTGCCATCGAAAAAGGTAATTCCAAACACCCCTTCCTGCAAGAGTTCGAAAGTATAGCTTCCCAAAGGGATATTGTGAACTGCTGGGTACCAAGCCACTCTGGAATTACCGGAAAAGACGAAAGCGATCGAGCAATATTTCAAGAAACGTGGGCTACCCTTCGCTCAACTTTCTTACAAACCTGCAAATCATCGACCGAGAAATGGATTGACAGACCTGATTGACGTGCATAACGCGACTTCGAATTGGCCATACTTTGATGACGAAAAGACACCTCTTTGATAAAACAAGCTCAGCTAGCTGCGACAGTTTCCCAAGAATCATCAAAAATATTTTTTTGAGAGAAAATATTCAGATACTTCTGATCCTCGATAGGACTAGTATAACATAAACTGAAATTATGGAAGCTCTCAAACTGCTTAACAAGTTTTTGGGCTTTTTCCGCATTTTTGAGCAACATTTTTTTACTTGCTGGTATAGATTTTTGAGGTTTTTTTTTAAAGATTTTTGAGGGTTTCCAGAAAGGTTTAGAACTCGGATCTAATTTCGACACATTGTTTTCAAAAAGTGTTGTTTCTCATGGCAGAGAAGCGATTGTTAATTAGTTTTTGTAAATCTCGCAATATGATTTTCATAGCGGGATCACGTGTTCTTTGATATTGCACATGTTTCAGACCTGAATGAAATTTAACCTCGCATTTTGGCAGTGGAGCAACTCTTGCTCTAACTATTGGAAAAGCCAGAGATTCAAGAGCATAATTAATATCATTTTTTGTTTGCAATGGAACATTAAGGATCAAAATTGTATTCTATAAATGTTAGATATTGATCCCAATCAGCTCTATGGTAGTTGAAAGTAGATTTTATGAAATAAGAAATGATATCTCGAGGTATTTCAATTGTACCTGGAAGGTGATCAGAACCGCAGCCAGCATGAGTAATCAATTGATTACAAAGTTGACATTAATCAGTTAGGACCAAATCATTGGTTGAGGGATTTCTGGCTGAAGAAAAGCAAGTATTGGGTATTGAATAGTGTAACAACCTGCAGAACAATTCCCAAATAGTATATTATCATTGGCATTGCCATAAGAATTATTCCATGAGCGGAGTTTTGCATTGAAATCAACAATAACGAAGAATTTAGACGGGTAAGATTTTGAAGGTCACCCTTGAACCAATTCATTTGCTGGTCAGTGTATTGAAAAGACAAATTGGCAACTATGAAAGTAAACTTTGTTTCAACTGAAATCCTCAAAGTTTCAAATGAAGAAAGAATGTGATCATACTGTAACTGTTATGTTTTGTATTTCCCGTGCGTGGAGTAACGATTATGATGTAGAAGAAGAGGTTGAGGTGGCGGATTCGTCCGTGCCTTGACCTACCCCACAGTGGGATGTTAGGCAAAGGTAACATCCTTGGTTCGAGTACTACTTTACCCGTGCACTTTCGCTCAATTTTCAATACTTCTATTCTATTTCCAACCTACCGTACATTGACGGAACTTTCAACACTTTCTCTTCATATTTTTCATATTAACAAACATTACTGTCCACTCTTGGTGTCGCATGGTGATGAGCGAACACCTCCTTCTACAAAAATGTGATGTTTGATACGCCTATGGACAATTATGGAAACGCCACCACCAGCTCCAGTAAGGAGATCATTACGGTAGACAAAATAATGTGGATCGCTTTTGACCTTATGGGAAGGTTTGAGATAAGTCTCAGTTATAACAGCAATTCGCAAGTTATGAACTTTTTAAAAAAAAAATAGCTCATCCTCGTTATCTCTGATGGATCGAGGATTCCAATTCAAAATATTGAATTACTTAAAATCCATTATTGAATTTCAATGTCATGACAATATTATTGGCAAATTTAATACCAGTTTGGATAGCATAAACATGGAATAAGTTTTTAGCATATCGGTTTTCAATTACCAATTGCTTTAAAAATTCTAATTTGGGAGCGAAATTGCCGCCAAAATCGAATATATCAGAATTCCCGTACGAATTTTTGATGTGGTTCCTATCCGCTGCAACGGCAGCATAGGTAGGTTCACCCAAATATGACATTTCCAGCATATTTCAACTAAGTTTATATTTTTGTTCGGTTTTTGTATGGATCTGCTCCAGTGTGCAACTCTGATTTGATCCCAAATGGCGCATAGGAGCTTTACAGGGTACGGCAGAAAATAATGCGAAAATGTTCAAACTTGAGTATTGGGTTAATTCGTGAAACTAGTGACTAATTTCTGTCGAAAGTGTATTTGTTTATGTTTACTTTCAGGTACGGCATATAAACATTCTATTTGTTTTATTGCAAATTCGTCAAAATGTTCGCGAAAGAAGTCATCACCAGTTTGTTGCTCGCCCAGAAGAAGCCGAAAGACATTGCCAAGGTGGTAGGGTGCCATTTGGCAACAGTTTACCGCATAAAAAGTCCTGCATAATGGTCCTAAGCAGCGGAAAACCTTTTCAGCATCGATGCTGTAGCCAACAGCCGCAAGAACCGGTTCATTTCACCGCAGAAAATGGAGAACGTTTCGGAATAAATTCAAATTTCAAACCAAACATCCGGGTGGTGTCATGATGTTTGCTTGGTGGCGTCCAACGGTTTGAAAATGCCGCCTGTTTGCATTGATGCTGGAGTTAAAATCAATACCGAAGTGTATATCGGTATTTTAAAGGACCAAGTGCTTCCCTGGGTGAAGGCCAACTTCTCCGAGGACCAAAACGTTGTCCTACAGCAGAATGGAGCGCCGTTTCACACGTTTAATCGAACCCAACAATGGTTGAACGATAACATGAAGTTTTGGCCGAAGGATTTGTGCCCTCCTAGCAGTCCGGATCTTAATCCGTTGGATTATTCGATTTGGGCATATGTTGAAGCACAAACCTGCAAAACATTACACCCTAGTGTGAAAACCCTGAAGTCAACCATAACACGCACATGGCAGTCAATATCGGAGGACTATGTTAGCTCGAGGATGTTAATAATAAAAATGGAGGACACATTGAATAAATTAGTTCAAAATGACTTTATAAAGATAACTGCACTCGAAAATGTTGATATTATTGTTTGACTTGGTTGAAAATGGGACTTGAAAGAAATAGAAAAAAATTTCGCATAATTTTCTGCCGCACCCTGTATTCTACCCAATAAAATATTGTATATGGTTTAAAGAACGAGTAATGGCGCTATAACCATAAGCTAAAGGGGGCTAAGACTATAGTTAATGCATAAGTTCCAACCGTTTGAAATGAAATGGAGCATCACTTAACTTTCTTAGACTAGATGCTCCCATCGGCCATTTTTAAATAAATGTTTGTTCTGTACACCAAACAGGGTATTCTGTTCTGTTGATATCTACAGAAGGCTTCGTGGGTTGCCCGTGTCTTCTTAAGGTAGATATCAAATCCTAACTGTCACCAACAGTTGCATGGGCGTCGCCAGGTGAGCGATCGAGGAGTGTCTTCGTGGAGATTATTGCGTGAAGAAACGTATCAGAAACTGGCGTCGTTTCATGGTGGTATGTTAAGTCTTCAACGAATTATTCTGATCGTAGCTCCATCCACGAGGTGGCTAACGCCAATGCTAATGCTAATGCTAATACAACATTGTACATGGTTTGAATGTAAAAACTGATGGTCACCTTTCCCCCATAATGTGTTCCCCATTGTGTAGAGAATACTCTCAGCAGGCCTTGGTCCTCTAACAAGGTTACATTCTGAAAATTGACAGATTTTTGATTCCTTCCACCAACTCACATCATCCCACCTTTCCGATTCTTGGCATGTTCTCCAAAAATGTAATAATATACTTTCTCCCCACTAGCATATCAACCCCAGGTCGGGGAACTGCGCCCGTACATGGCAGTCAGATACGAGAAACACACAACCCCTCTCCTGCTTGACTTGAACCGTTTGACTTTGACCCAGGGGGGTCAATGCGATAGACGTCAAGTGCTGTACGGCGGAGTCTATTTAGCCTCCGAAAAGCCATTTATCGGAGGCCACCTCTTTCTTCTTTCGCAAGCCCTCCGTCAAAGCACAATTATGGACAGAGCGGGCCGCCCACAACATAATGTATGTAGTTGATCTCTTGTCGATAGCGATAACGGACATATGCGGTGGTGTTCTGGCCTTTGGCTGCAACCGAAAATTGAAACGATTCCCTCCCGGTATGGACATGGCCGAGACTGGCCGGCTGGAAGTTCATTTTTCACTATAGTTTCGGCATTATTCCGCAACGTCCAAGTAGGCTTTTCATCGGCATCGGATTGATTGATTATCCCTTGTTTGCTCGGCGTGGGTCGATGATTCAGCGATGGGAGTGAGAGTTTGGCTAATTTGTGAGTATGTTCGCGAAGAGTGACTAATCATTGTTCAGATAGAATAAGTTGCATGCCATGTACGTGTCAATAAGTTTCGGATAAACATCGTTCGGAGGAACCGGTTCCGATTGAATATGATAAATGGTGAGTGTGGCTTGTTTGCGAATCGGATGGGCTTTCTTTTCACCGAGCCCGAGGGCAATGGCCTGGGGTGTTTCCGAATTCCAATCAACATTTGCACTCGAAACGTGTTTCGTCAGATTCAAAACTCAATTGCCCATCCAAGCAAACAAAACTTGGAAACCGTCTCCCTGGTGACAGTAGTCGAGCAGCGTGAATTAACGCGACACGAAATGGCAGCAAGCACTGAAACGGGTCAAACAAAAACAGCAATCAAAATCAACACAATCTGGCTCCGGCGAAGCCATAACTGACACAATGACCTTTCAACCCTTTCATGCCTATTTCCATTTATTCATTTCCAACACGCTCGGATGGTGCATTTCAAAATCTATTCCGCTCACAGCAGTAAGCCCTTTTAAGGAGGAGACCCTTTCAAAATGCATGGATGAGTCCGGCTTTGGTCGCCCCTGGGCCTCCGGGCAGCTAAGCGCAATCATAAAAGCAAATCCATAATCCTGACTTGATGAAAAATATTGCCTCGATCGTAAACCATCTTAGTTCGCGGGGCAGCGGCAGGAGGAGGAGGAGGTGAGAAATCGGCAATTAGTTTGGCGTTGGCATCGTGGAAACGACCCAATTTCGCGTTTCACTCCGCCCCTTGACGACTGACTGGGAGGTGACTGTATTAATTCACGCTGGCTTAGGAGTGCGAGATTGAGCTTTTCCATTTTGGGTCTCATTGGCACTACATGTTCGGCGAAGGATTTTTCCGGTATTTGAAATCTCCTACTTCGTCCATTTCTTTATGTTTTGGGCGAGTTCTTGCTATCTGCCACCTGCAAATGTCTGAATATATTTCGTGTGCTTCGAGGCAGAGCACAGTGGGAAAAATGTCCAAAAAAGCCAGAGAATTCTGTCATCTCAGCTCGGAGTGAACGATATCTGTTTTTTTTGCCCGCGCCGCCAGGCAATTTGAGACGCGCCGATGAAAGTTTTCACCGTGTATGCATCCCTTCAGTAATGTTCATTAGCCCTTTAGAAATCTGCTTTTATAACAAATTATGACATCTCGATGCGATGTGTCATCTAGAAAGTGAGCGTGATTAGCTTTGTCGTTTCGTTCTAGCAACTGCAGTGTGAATTTTCGTGTTTCGACTACCAGCAATTTCGCGAGTGAGTTTGAATTTATAAGAAATAAAATGTCGCCTTAAATGTCGACCAAATTTTCATCGCGAGTGGTCATATTGATATCACAAATAATGGTAATCGAACCAGCGATGTGTAAAAAAAAATTGGTGCACAAAATATGTCAGAAATGGTTTTACTCATCATCTGCTTCCTGACAACGTGTTTTGCAATTTATGTCTAATCTTTACAAAAAAAAGGCTGTTCTTAATTTGCAGAAAGACAGGGATCGAGATGTTGAGAATGATCCTGCAATTGATAAGTCGTTAACGTTCGGAAAATAAATTTTATTTATAATGAATTTGATGAACTTTTCTGAGAATTTCCATCGTTGAGAAACATTGTTTTTGTTTGTACGTGACAAATCTCGAATCAAATAACATGAATTTTAAAGCAATATAATATTTTAACATATAAGACCCATAGGTTTTGATACATTTTGATTCTTACATATTTTAATCATAATTTTTTTAGATAAATGGTTATTTTTATTTTCAGATTTTGAGATAGTGAAAATGGCGTTTTTGCGAAGTTTAATATTTTTAGATTTATAGAATTTTTAGTTCTTAGATTTTTAGGTTTTTAAATTTATATATTTTGAGATTTTAAGATTTTAAGATTTAGGATTTTTAGATTTTTAAATTTTCAGATATTCAGATTTTTATAAAATTAGTTTTTTAAACTTTTAAATTTTTAGATTTTAAGATTTTAAGATTTTTGGGATAGTAAGATTTTAAGATTTTTAGAATTTTAGAATTTAAGAATTTTAGATATTTAGTGAGATTTTTAGATTTTATATATATTTTTTTATTTCTTTTTAGTATATATATTTTTATTTTCAGATTTTGAGATCGAGAAAATGGCGTCTTTGGTGAGTTTAAGATTTTAAGAATTATAGAAATTTTGGTTTTTAGATTTTTAGATTTTTAAATTCATAGATTGTTAGATTTTTAGATATTAAGATTTTAAGGTTTTAAGATTTTTAGATTTTAGGATTTTTAAATTTTACGATTTTAAGATTTTTAAGATTTTTGACTGTTGGATTATAAGGTTATTAGATTATTAGATATTTAGATTTTTAGATTTTTAGATATTCAGATGTTTAGATGATTAGATTTTCAAACTTTTACATTTTGAGAAGTTAAGATTTTTGGGATTTTGAGATTTCAAGATTTTGAGATATAGAGATATTTAGATTTTAAGAATTTTAGATTTTTAGATTCTTAGATAGGTTTTTAGATTTCCTTGATTTTTAGATTTTAGACTTTAATATCTTTAGATCTTTAAATTTTTAGTTTTTAAAATTTCCAGATTCTTAGATTTGTAAATTGTGTTGATTTTTAGATTTTTAAATGTTTACATTTTCAGAGTTTTAGATATTAACTTTTTTTATATAGTAGTTATCTTAATTTACTACACACTTAGATTATCTTACAGAAATCTGTAAGTTTTACGGAATTCTCAACAGCTGAACGTTCAGTTATCCTATTTTACGGATTTCGGTAAAAATTTTATTGAAATCTGCAAATTTTTTACAGATATCTGTAAAACTTCACCGAAATTCGTAAAATCGGTTTACCGAACGCTCAGCTGTTGAGAATTCGGTAAAACTTTTCTGATTTCTGTGAAAAATCTTAGTGTGTATTTTTTGCAATTTTGAATTATTGAATGACTGTTATTTTATTGCAATTGAAAGATGTTTCGTTAACTCCATCCATTACGCTTTTTAAATTACAAGAGTGTTCTATTCTACGGTACATTAAAATCAGGATACAATATTAATAAAATTAAAAATATGATTTATTGAATATATCATTTTTGTAGTTTAGTAAATTTGGTAATAAAGCCATAAGTCAAATTTCCCGTCCAATTTCTATAATGTTAAGTGTCATACCTTTGAACACATGTAATTTATGCCCGCGCCGATCCACGCCGCCGCCGCCGTTCATAACACGCCGCCACCGATTCAAAGTGCGCTGATCGCATAGGTCTAATTTTACCCTGGTTCCCCTAATATTTCCTTATCGTGCTAGTCCTATGTAAAATTTCTCAGAAATCGATTGAGATAGGTTTCGTTCACCGCACGGCTCTGTGAACGTAGATATGGCTGATTTTACCCTGATTCCCCTAATAGTTCTGTGTTCATCATAAATTTCTTTGGTCGGAGTTACGCGAGATCAACAAGGTAAAGCTAGTCCTTTGTAAAATTTGCAGAGGAATCGATTGGAAATGGTTTCGTTTACCGCAAAGCTCTCTGAACGAAGATATGGTCGATTTTACCTCGATTCCCCTAATATTTTGGGGTTATTCAGAGATTGCTGATGAGTAAGATCAGCAAAATGAAACTAGTCGTATGTAAAATTGCCTGAAAAATTGATTGGGTTGGTTTCATTGACCGTCACGGCTCTGGTGAATGAAGAGACTGTTGATTTTACCCTAATTTCTAGTATTTTGAATAGCGATTCAGAAATTTATTTGTTCGGTGTGTTTTTCTACACCAACAAAAATAAGAGCTAGTCCTATATAAAAATTTCTGGTCAATCGATTGGAGTTGGGTTCATTCACCGCACGGCTATGTGAATAAAGATATGGCTGATTATACCCTGATTCCCCTAACATTTTCGTTTTTTACAGAATTGTTTTGTTCGGTGTATTTCTAAAACAACAAAATAAGGTAAGTCCTATGTGAATTTCCTAGAGACTTTATTGCAGTTAGTTTCACCACTCTGTGAATGAAGGTATGACACATTTTACCCTGACTCCCCTATTATTAATTTTTGTAATTCAGAAATTTCTTTGATCGGTGGAACTCAAGATCAACAAAGTAAGGCTAGACCTGGAAAATCGATTGGAGTTGATTTCGTTCACCGCACAGCTCTGTGAACAAATATATGGCTAATTTTACCCTGATTACCCTTATATTGTTATGTTATTCAGAAATTGCTTTGCTCTGTGTGATTCAAGATCAATTAAACTTTGCTAGTGCAATGTAAAATTTTTTGGACAATCAATTGGTGTTAGTTTCGTTCACCGCACGGCTTTGAGAACGAAGATATGGCACATTTTACTCCGATTCCCCCAATATTTTCGAAATAAAGAAAAAAATCACTATTAGTCAACATTGCACCGATCAAACTTCATCTAATGAATTCGTGAAAATGCTGTTTCCTGCCTACTTTATACTGTTCAGGTGCTTACAGCTGACGGCACGAATGAATGCAATGAACTTCTTTGCATTCATCCTGATTCTCCCCGTCTCTTTTACTCACATTTTGACAGTTACTGGTAGTACCTTTCCTTGTTATCTATTTAACTCTTACCGCAATAAGTAAGGTTAGTTTTCTTTGCGGTTGGCAATGGATGAATGCACCGAATGAACTGAAGGAAACATTTGAAGTTTACGAGGTACCGTGTCGTCATATGAAAACACGTTCTAAGGTCTGTATCCACATTAATCCGGACACCTTCAAATCATTGTAACTTTTGAAAAATTGCACGTAGGAATGAAAAATTTCACTGTGATATAGCTGGGAGTCTGCGTTGAAAAAGACTATGATTGATGTTTACATTTCATGTTTGGTATTCATGATGGCGACGAAAGAAAAACAAGTGCGCGAGCGAATTTGGTACGGGCGTACGGCAAATCCTGACTTGTCAATACGGGACCTTGAAAAAACATTGGATTTGCCTATATTCACTGTTCACGATGTGCTCAGATCATTTTTGGAACGTTTGACGGTGGAGAGGAAACCGAGAAATGACAAAAACATTGTCATGGACCGAAAGGTGAAAACGATATTAACGAAAAACCCAAATCTCTCCATTCGAACGGTGGCTCGTAAAATAGGGATGTCACCTGGTTTTGTCCAAAAATCAAAACAACGTTTGGGACTTAAGTCGTATAAAGAAAAACAGTTCCAAATCGCAACGACAAACAGAGCTTGGCAGCAAAATCACGGGCTCAACGTTTGTACAGCGAATATTTGACGAAGTTTTCATGCATTGTTATGGACGATGAAACTTATGTCCTGGAGGATTTCAAGCAGCTTCCAAGCCTGGCTTTTTATTCTGCTATGACCAGATATGCTACAGCTGAGCATTTCAGAACGAAGAAGGCATCGAAATTTTACAAAAAAATTTGTGGCAAAAAGAGTAAATCTTCCGTCACTACAGGCACAATTAACAAGGAGATCTATCAGAAAGAGTGTCTGCAGAAGCGATTGCTACCCTCCATCAAAAGTCACAAAGAAACATTTGTTCTGGCCTGATTTGGCATCATGCCACTAGCCTAAAACTGTGATGGAGTGGTACCAAGCAAATCAAGTGAACATTGTACCAAAAACCTCAAACCCGCCAAATTGCCCAGAGCTACGACCAATCGAGAGATATTGGGCTCTGTTGAAGCGGAAGCTTTCTGGAAAGAAGCAAGGAATCAAAGACATCTAACACTTCCAGCAAATTTGGACAAAGACGGCTTCTACGATTTCTGAAGAGTCTGTACAAACCCTAATGGACGGAGTTAAGCGCAAAGTTCGAAAATTTTATGCAAATACCGAATAACTATGTTTTGTCTTCACGAATTGTTAAAACACATCCCATGAATCTGAAATAAACAACTACGACGGAAATATAATGCGAAATTTTATGTTTTATTCATGTTTTGAGGTGTCCGGATTATTGCGGATACAGACCTTAGTGTGACAGTGAAGATGAAGGTTGTTGAATTGGTGAAAGTGAAAACAATATAACAATCTTTTTTGTAGTGGTTCGAAAGTTCCCCTATGTTTTATTTGAAAGAGAAAAAAAAAATAGTGACAAAAGGAACCAAAGTAATACAAAAATGGATAAAAGAGGCATAATTAGTAATATCTTCGTTATAAGAGCCGTGCGGTTAATGAAACCAACTTCAATCGATTCTCCATAAAATTTTACAAATTTTACAAAGAAATTTAAAAAATTTAGTCTTTTAAATTTCTGAATAACACAAAAATATGAGAGTAATATCTTCGTTCACAGAGCAATACGGTCAATGAAACCAACTCCATTCAATTTACCAGAACAATTTTGCTTAGTATTAGCCTTTTTTTTGATCTTGAGTCACACCGATCAGCGAAATTTCTGAATAACACAAAATGAGGAAATTTTCGAATATAACGAAAATATTTGGGGAACCAGGGAAAAACAGGAATTTCATCGAATCAGCTCCAATCGATTCCCCAGAAGTATTTTCAAAGAACTAGCATTATTTTGTTGATCTTGAGTCACACGGAGCAGAGATATTTCTGAATAACACAAAAATATTAAGGGAATCGGGGTAAAATCGACCACATCTTTGGTCACAGAGCCGTGCGGTGAACGAAACCAATTCCAATCGATTTCTCAGAAAAGTTTACAAAGAACTAGCATTATTTTGTTGATCCTGAGTCACACCGAGCAAATAATTTCTACAACAAGGAAATATTAGGGAACCAGATAAAATGAGTCATTTGCTGCCCAAGCAGTTCCGTGACCAATGCACAGTGGTCCAGTAAGCTACTTTAGGCGGACATGAGTTTTTCGATGGAAATCTGTGGTTTCAGAGCTGTGGTTACTTCTGAGAACTTGTTGCAAACTTATTGTACTACAATTTGTATGAAATTGATTGTTTCTTGCATTGAACGCAAGAGTGGCGTGTATCCTAACTTTTTTATTAGCAAAAATTGTGAGATGGTATGTTCAGTTAAGTTGTAGAAATTGTTATTATAAAAAAAACTTTGTGGAACATATTTTTGTTCTAAGCCTACTGCGATAATTCTGAATTTTAGTAAATAATCGTTTTCGACTCATTGTCATTCATTTTTAACTTTAACCAGCTTGCTATGTTCTTCAAAGTTGTTTGTTTGGGACTGTTCATAAACCACGTAGACCGAAATTTCACACTTTCAATCCCCCCCCATCGTAGACTTTTTCCAATACCCTCCCCCTTAAAGTCTACGTAGACTTTTTAACAAATGCATTTTTTTAATTTATGGAAAATGTTCTACAATATGGAATTTGGTTTGCGGTTTGAGGAACGCTTCATGAAATAAAACTCAAACAATAAAGTTGTTCAGTTATTCATTTTTATTTTCCCATATAACCAATAAGCATTTCCAAAGCGTCTTTAAGGCAGCCTATCAAGCAATAATTAAGTCGCCTTAAATGCAACATAAATGCCACTTTTGAAACAAGATACGGCAGCTCTACTGCAATGCTATGATAAGGCTTCAATAATGCTATTTAGCATTCAAAAGGCTTATTACAGGCTACAAACATTTAAATGGCATTTGAAATCCAACTTTACAACAGATAGCATTCAAGATGCTGATATAATGCTTGTAGTGCATCTGAAATGCAAATAAAGGGTTGATTCACTGCATATAATAATGCTTATTAGTTACCTGGGTTGTTTCATAAAAATTGCATAAATAAAAAATAACAACAAACAATTATGCCAACGCTAAAGATGCCCACACCATGGCTGCTTGAACCAATAATTGAAGTTCATCAGCGGAAGTTCAGTGAATTGTTTCATGGATGTCAAGTCCAATGATTACGACAAACTGATTCTATCCATAGACTCGTAGCTCAATTTCGTCGACCAAAGAATTTTCCTGGCGATGCTGCAGACTCTTGTGGCCTTATCGAATAAATATCTGCCTTGTGAATGCTTTTGCGTTGATCTACGTTCCCTTTGTCGCAAAATGCAGTCCACAATCAAACTATATGCGGCTATTTTTGTTTTTACTCTAGATATTAGGTTCAGTTTATCTTCTTTGAAAGTTTTCCAAAGCAAGTTGACGTCTTCTCAAATCTCTTAATGTATTTTGTCCCATATGCGCTATAGTATTGCTGACAGGTATCACAACCGCATTTAACTAAAACCCTCTTCTAAATGTTTGTCAAATGGGAACAAGTCAACTATCAATTATCATCTCATTCACGTATAAATGAAAATACTCAATGGTTGACATCATAAACATACTATTGAGTTGGTACCATGCATTCAATCTATAGATGTTGTAAAAATGAATAGAGAAACACAACCAACACGCTCAAATTACTGTCTCTTGTTATCTCTTTTTTATACATTGCAACCTACATTACGTGCTCTTGACTTCAAATGCAACGCAAATTATTTTTGGTGAAAACTAAAGCCTGTCAACGGTAATTTTGGACACTTTTATTTCAAAGTAGATTTTGAATTATTTCACGGATACAAGAGGTCAAATAAGTGCCAAAAACAGCCAATCCACCAAACTGTCCAGAACTTCGCCCAATACAGAAGTACTGGGCACTAGTTAAGCGGACACTCTTCGAAACTAAGAAGAAAGCAAATGGCACCAATGATTTCAAGAGAAGATGGAGAATCGCCACGGCGGGCGTATTCGAGGATACCGTACGGAACCTGATCACGGGTGTACCACAGAAAGTTTGAGAATTTAACAGAAAGAAGGATTAACATCTTTATCAACTGTTTCTTATGTAGATATAAATTTATTTTTGTGAAATAAACAATCGGTTTTTGTAAATAATGTGTAAATTTTGTTTTGCTACTATTATTTTGGTGTCCAAAATTTAACGTAGTCTTTAGATGTAAAGATGCTAGTTTGCTTTTGAAAATGATAAAATCTATCAATAAATATGGTGGCTAAATAAGGACTCTTTTCTGATTCTATGACACCAAGAATGAAAATCGCTGCAAGAGTGTAGACCTGGATGAATTCCCAGGTAACCAATAAGCATTAAATAGAGCCCGTAAGTAGCCTTATATGGGTCTTAACGACAAGCGATATAATGCATATGAACATTATATTCACCTTAAATGCTATTCAAAAGCAGGTTTTCGCCCACTATACAGCCAATTCAATGCTGGACCCCACCAAAAGAAGACGTCTATGTCGACAATATGTCATTCATTGGTAGCATGAATTGGTAACGTTTGCAAATGACAGCAGTTGAAATGTTGTTCTACTGCTGGGGAGTTAAGCTTTTAGAATGCTGATTAAATGCTTGATTGAGAATGCGAAGGAACAAAAAAGTCCATTTTCAATTTTAGATTTTATTCATTTTCCTGTTTTGCCTCTTATATTTTCTTTCCTCTCCTGTACTGATGATGATGACCGTTTGCTTTCTATTTAGACCCCCTATTTTTCTTATGAAAGGGGAACTCAAATACGCTGCAGTTTTTACATTTTCTAGGATGGGATTCGAACAGGTTCTTCGTGATCGATGTGTTTTTATACCGCGTATTATCCTCTAACCTATATATGGAACGTATGGGAACGGTTTTAATGTTTGCTCAATATAAACTTCAATGTTCCCAGGTAACCAATAAGCATTAAATTAGGCACTAATTCTGCATCATACTTGCATTTAAGATTCTTCTTGCTGTACATTGGCTGTCTGAATGCACAGATGTTTGTAAAATAGCATACGCAAAGCTACCGTAATGCTAACTGTCTGATATCTGCATTTTTGTTGCTTGATATATTATTAGAATAACGCACTGAAAATGCTTTATTAAAGTTGTTTTAAAAGTTCAGAAAAATATCATATCATAATATCATAACAGTATGGCGTAAATTTTACTGAATATTTACTATTAAATGAAAACAAGGAGAAATACAACTATGATGTATTCAGAAAAATTGTTAAAGGTAAAAATTAGTGATTATGAGTCGAAAAACGATTATTTACTAAAATTCGGCATTATTGCAGTAGGCTTTGA